>BGNK01001422.1:126105-145718 GCA_003297005.1 Symbiodinium sp. clade A Y106 | reverse complement strand
GGAGAGGGAGAGAGGGGGAGGGAGAGGGAGAGAGGGGGAGGGAGAGGGAGAGAGGGAGAGAGGGAGAGAGGGAGAGGGAGGGAGGGAGAGAGCTGGAGCTTGAGAGGGAGTTAAATTAAAGCTAGAGAGCTATAGCTAGAAAGGTAGAGCTAGAGCTACAGCTAGAGCTAGAGTCAGAGGGCTAAAGCTAGAGAGCCAGAGCTAGAGAGCTAGAGAGCTAGAAAGCTAGAGAGCTAGAGAGCTAGAGCTACAGAGCTACAGAGCTACAGAGCTACAGAGCTACAGAGCTACAGAGCTACAGAGCTAGAGAGCTAGAGAGCTAGAGAGCTAGAGAGCTAGAGCTACAGAGCTCGAGAGCTAGAGAGCTAGAGCGCTAGAGAGCTAGAGAGCTAGAGAGCTAGAGAGCTAGAGAGCTAGAGAGCTAGAGAGCTAGAGAGCTAGAGCTACAGAGCTACAGAGCTACAGAGCTACAGAGCTACAGAGCTACAGAGNAGAGAGCTAGAGAGCTAGAGAGCTAGAGAGCTAGAGAGCTAGAGAGCTAGAGAGCTAGAGAGCTAGAGCTACAGAGCTACAGAGCTACAGAGCTACAGAGCTACAGAGCTACAGAGCTACAGAGCTACAGAGCTACAGAGCTAGAGAGCTAGAGAGCTAGAGAGCTGGAGAGCTAGAGAGCTAGAGAGCTAGAGAGCTAGAGAGCTAGAGAGCTAGAGAGCTAGAGAGCTAGAGAGCTAGGGAGCTAGAGTTAGAGCCAGAGAGCTAGAGCTAGAGCAGCAGCAGCTACAGCTAGAGAGAGCGAGAGAGTGGCGAGGGAGAGAGAGAGCGGGAGAGAGAGGGAGAGAGAGGGAGAGAGACGGAGAGAGAGAGAGAGAGATGGAGAGAGAGAGAGAGAGAGAGGAGAGAGGGAGGGAGGGAGTAGCCATTTTGGCTCAAGTGCTGCACCCTTTGTTTGGGGGCTTGTGCTGCCCTCTTTCATCGGGGGGGGGAGCCGGAGGGTTGGCCTGGACTGTAACTCCAGGAGAGCCTTTCCGGTTTCCCTCAGCGGTGCTTGAGTCACACGTCCGCAGCCGTGTGCTTAAGTGGCCCTTTGTCCTTTTCGCGCCGCCGGACCCCTGACCGCGGCCCCCTTCGGGGTTGGCCCGTCAGTAGGGGGGAAGGCCATACTACTTGACTGTGGAACTCGCGGGCAACTTCCTGGTGCAACCCCAACCGGGGAATGACGAGCAGCGACTGACAATGTCGCTTATGCAGAGAGGCGGGGGGAATCTGCACTCCCGGCCACAGGAAGACGCACGTCCGACAAGACCCAGCATGCAGACTGCATGGGATAAAGGAGAACATGGCAACCTCAATCCGGCCGCGACAGAAGGGGGGTCGGCCACAGTGGCGGACCATCACGTATAGAGAGAGAGAGAGAGAGAGAGAGAGGGAGAGAGAGAGAGAGAGAGAGAGAGAGGGAGAGGGGAAGATGCTCGACGGGCTGCCCGGTTGCCTGGACGTCGTCTTCATCTTCGATGTCACGAAGAAGGCCGGCAGGGGTTACGCATGGGTGTTTGGGTAGAAGCATCATTCCGAGTTTTCACTGCTTCGCGATCCGATGTCCTCCACGTCCCGATGTGGGCCGGGAGTTCTTCGGATTTATTTTTTGCGGTCGCATCGCGAAACTCGGACAAAGAAAATCCTCCGATCGCTTGAGCATGGGTGAGTCTGCTGACGTTTGTCTGGAACTTTTCGTGTTGTAGGCTTGGCTTGAGCGAATTTCCCTTTTCATGCTGCGCTCGCGGACATGGTGCTGGAATTGACGGCTCTGTCCCTCGCGTGTAACAGCGCTCCCGTGCTGAGTGCCGAAATGGATCCGGTCACGGGCCGACCGGCGCTGGCGGTCAGTTTGGACCTGAAGGTTAGAATGGATGTCGTTGCACTCGTAGAAATCCTTGCGAGTATTGCAAAGTCGCAAGTGGAAGGTGGAGAAGAAGAAGAACAAACAGCAGAAGCAGGACAAGAGGAGGAAGGTCGAGAAGAAACAGAGGCCGCAGATGATGCGGCACTTTTGACGGGGAAACCACGGATCAGGGCGGAAGAAACGGCGCCGATGCCGGTATCCTGTTCCGAAGACAAGATTCTGTTGGCGTGACTTCTGGGCATCTCGACCAAGGGTAATAAGATCCCTTTCTCCGGAGACAACGTTCTCCCGGACTCGATTCCACGTCGCCCACATCGCGTCCGCAAGCGCCTCGCAAGTGGACGTGGCAAGCTGGCCGCTGGCATGGCTGGCATTGCTGAGATGCGCGCCGCTTCTTGCAATACTGTACAAATCCTTTTCGGTGTGTTGTCATCTTGCGGACCCGGTGTGGGTCCCGAGGTGCGCGCCGTGCTGTTTTCGATAGAGCTGCGATGGCGAGGTTTGAAGGAGCGGCTGTCCGGGGTGTGCGTCGTTTTTGATATCCTGTGTTGATTCCCGCTCCCAATTCCTGTCGCCGATCCCCGCGAGTTCGCCGTCTTCCTCTTCTTCTTGAAGTTCTTCTTCGAAGCTGGGCGCGGCCTCTGTTTCGATGATGACAACGAGGTCGGGAGAGTTCATCGAGGGTTCGTGTCGTAGACTCCCCGTCGGCCCTTATAATTCCTGCTCCGCAGTCTCTGGGCAAGATTCCAGGTTGACGTTGATTCCAATCGGATGGATTCGAGGGATTCAGTTCGGCCATCTTGCGATTGCGACACCGAGACTCTGGCATGCTTCCGTGACTTGAATTCTGTNCTGTTTCGGCTTCGGTAGAACATTGAGGAGACGTTGTTCGGCAGGTTGACTGGGACGCCAACATCGCCATGATCGCAGACGCGGAGAGTGAGAGACAGATGAAGAAACTTTGAAAGAGATCAAGAAACAGAGAGGGAGAGAGAGAGAGAGAGACACAGAGAGAGCACAAGCAAAGAGAGCACAAACAAAAGATGCAGCGCATAACACGACCACACATATATCGTCGTTACTTTCTTTTGCACGCTTTTGATCTTCATACGGGAGCCATTGTCATGTGGGGTTATCCGGTCCTATAATTGTCGTGGCACATCGGGACGACTCTGCAGGTGCTGGAGAGACCTGGGACTGCCATTTGCCTGGAACGCGAAGCTCGCTTTCTCTACGGCCATGAGGTGTCGCAGTGAGAACTTGCTGGTGTAGTTAAGCGTAGTGTGGATACAGTAGTAACTGCGAGCTTTGAGCTTCATGCTTCAAATCTCGTTTGAGATCTTTGCAGGTGCCCAAAGTTTCGCAGCCGCGTGTGTCCATGACCTGGCGCTGGCTGCATCCGAGGCGCGATGTGCAGCCTTCGCGCCTGGTGTCTGGCACGAGTCCATGTGCTCCTACCAGGTTTCAGCAGGAGGTGGACGAAGTGCGGGAATGGCTAGGCGGCTAGGCGAAGCCTCGGACCGAAAAGAAGGGTGACCGTCAAGCCCTCGCACTCTTTGATTTTGATAAGCGTTCAAGCTAACCCCTCCTGGTAGAGGCCTGCCTCACTTTCTGAGTCATGTAATGTAGGTTTCTTTGGCGCATTCCGAAACTTCGGCGAGGCTTGACGGTCCGGCGTGCAGGCGGCTTCAGGCTTTAGGACGACTATATGAGGCCGCTACACGTAGATTCTCGTGTATCATGCGAACGTGTTCGTGACGTCTTGGCTCCCTTGTGCACTAGCTTGAGCCTTCAGAACAGCGCAGCCGGGCCCCTTCATGACTTAGCATGGACCACTGAAGCCTTGATGAAGTGCTTGTGTTCGTGAAGAAGGTGGCATGCTAGCATGACGAAGTCAAGGCCTAGGCCAAGCTCCTTTGCCAGACATCTGTCGCTGAAGCTTCACTTACGAGGCGCTTTTCACTTTAAAAAGGGAGGCTTAGGTTAGAATTCTTAGCAGCTGGCCACGGACCTTCTAGCACCATGGGGTTTGCCATGTGCACACAGCTACCCGGCAGCAGCTGTATTGCCATATGACAGATATTCCAGTCCGTCTCCCTGTGCTCAGGCAGATGGTCGCTTCCCAGATTTGTGGCCAGTCCTAAACAGGTCGAGGTCTAGGGGGGCGAGGCTTGAGGCAAAGAGTCACACCAAGAGGACCCGACGCTCATATAATGCTCTTGCAATGCTGTTATGAGTTCGGGTCGGGCTAAGGCTTGGTAACCGCGGCATCTTGGTTCTAGCATGTCTCGATGAATCGCCAATTATCTCAAGTCCATCTCGTCCAAGCTTGGCACTTCTGCAGAGCGCTCTAGACATGTTGCACGAAACAAGAAGAGAGAAAGAGTATCAGGCGGCGGAACTGTTGCCCAGTGCAGGACAGGAGTGAAGAGAAAGAGTGTACCAGTGGAGCTACTGCCACGACTGCTGCACACATCTTTCGCTTGTAAAGCCTCCGTGAATCTCCTAAATTCAAGTATCCAGGTGCACTGCATGTAGGGCGGAAGACTGGAGGAAGGCGGGTTCCGATTCGTCAATGTCAAGGTCCTCTCTGCCTTCAATCCACCGCATGACGCCACTTTAAGGCTCTGCGTGCAAGAGGAGCTCCCGTCCAACGTGGCACAGCTGGCTCGCTTCGGGCGGCAGTGTGGTAGAGGTCGCACGAGGCTGGGCATATCGGAACCGAGATCGTTCAGCTGCGCATCATCACTCATCGCACAGCGCAGCTGTTGCTCATGAGCCTCACAGCTGCAGAGCCCTCCAGCATACCCAAACGTTCGCAACGCAGCAACAGGTAGGTCTGGGCAGAACTGCAGTGCTCCGACAAAGACTTCGTATTTCGTTTGGTTGCGGCATGCAACCGAAAGCCAACCGACAAGCAGACTGCATGCACAATTCATCATTCAGAAAGAGAATAGTAAAGCCGTATATAGTTGCAGCAATGGCCCCGCTTGGTTTTGCTGCTTGCTTGGCTGCGGATCATGGCACCAGCTTCTTTATGTCTTTCAAGCTGCTAGGCTTAAACTAAACGACAACAGGATTATCTTATCTATCTATTTATCTATTCTTAATTATCTGTCCAGCTGGCTATCTATCTGTCTGTGTGTCTGTCTGTCTATCTATCACCTGTCAATCAATGAATCAATCAATCAGTCAGTCAGTCAGTCAGTCAGTCTATCCATCCATTTCTTTGTCTATGTATCTATTTAGCCGCACATCTACCTACATATGCAAACAGACGCGACATGCAGAGTAAATGACCACTGTATCACGCATCGCTTCAGGCATTTAGGCTGATGAGGCCACCCACGCGCATGAGTCTGGTCGGATGCAGGAAGCAAAGGGACCAGATCCATGCCGAGTTGATTAAGGACATGCCTTTTGTCTTTGCTCCAGGAGTGCCCGCTCTTACGGTCATGTTAGTTGGCGACTGCCAGGACGGCATTGAAAGCCCGCCGCCCATCCCCGTCAACGACGGAGAGCCTTCTGCGACTCGGTTTGAAAAGTCATCCGCTCCACAGAGCTCCTTGACCCCCAGGGCCCCAACAGGAAAAGCGTTGGTGGATCTGTTTCGTCTTGCGCCGAGGAAGCTAACGAAGACTTGTTCGACAAGCCTCTTTGCTGTGATTCGGAGCCCACATGCGGCTGGACATGCAGAAGCCACAGTAGACAGGCATTTTCGCAGCCTCACAGGCTTTCAAGTTTCAAGTGCTTTTATGTCTGAGGCTTGCTGGAGCTGAAGGCCGGGCCTGGGTCAGGTCCAAGCTCTTTGCAGTTGTTTCGGGCTGTGACATATGCATATTATATATAAAGATACACATGTATATATATATATATATATTATGATCATATGAATTATCAATGTATGTAGAAGAAGTTGGGAACGAGGTAAATATAACTATCGGCGGGGCGAGACGTGTCGGCCGATTCGCGTCTGCCAGGTCTGAAAGGACAAACCGAGAACCATGAAGCCTGCTTGTGCCTGCCGGGAACGCTCCACAATCCGGTTTCTTGCTTGAATGAGATGATGTTGCTTGCCTTCGGTGCTTCGCCATCACAGCCCAGACCCGCCCTCACCTCTTGGAGTCTGAAACCCTTAAACCCCTCCAAGCCGGGTCGACAAAGGAGAGCCAGAAGGCAATGTCCGCCGAGGCGGAGGAGAGCGAGAAAGGACGGAAGTGGGTACCTCCAGGGGTTGCTTGGATTCGGGTGCAGGTCGCACTCTTCATAAGCAGGACTCCTCACCTTTCTGGGCACGAAGTGGCACAGGGAGAACTCGCGTGTCAACTCGCACATGAACCCACTCTTTGCGACGTACGAGAAAGAGAAGATGAAGTTGGACAAGCGCCTTGGCATACAGAAATACGGAATAGCGAGAATGTGTTCTTGTCTTTCGAGTAGGGTTGCTTCTTGCCTCCGGAAGACCTGTACCCGATGCAAACACGAGCCGAGGCTGTTGGATGATCTTCATGCGAAGGTGAGCGTCCAGCGTCGTTGTTGTGATGGTGTCCAAGACAGCATGTGCCTTACTCGCGCAAGCCCTGCGGGCCTGTGTCAGCAGCTTGTGGTCACGACATATTTTGACAGGCATCTGTCGCAGAGTCTGCAGCCACAACGCTGAAGGAGTCCTTTCACAAGGCAACGCCGGTATTCAGTGTCAACTCCAGGCTAAAGTGCCCGGACATTTGTAACGTCCTCAAGCTATCGATCGCAACCTGCCCCTCGCCCGAGTCGTGCTACGGTGGTCAGAGAGTACTCGTTCACGCAAGTGTAGAGCCGATATCTGTTTCATGGCGCTTCTCTTCACTGTGGGTTCCGGCTACCGACAGCAAAAACTGCCCTTCACATCCCTTCACTATGATAGACCAACGGTTCGGCGCCAACTCGAGAGTGGCGTCTCCTGACTGTGATGATTTGTCGCCCTAGTGGTGCTGACAGTGCTTGACAGATGCACACAGTCGTTTTATCGAGAGCTCGCAATTGCCAAGCTGAGCATGGCTGACATTTGTATCAGCTAGCAGCCCTTCTGCAGGTCCAAATCGCACATGAGGAAGGAAATTGCCAACGGGCGACGGCAGCCGCAGAGGTCCGATTCGGATTCGCAATGCAGCAGCTGGGTCAGAAGTCGCAGACTGTCCGAAGCACGATTATACGTACTATATACTATATGTACTAGATATATCACACTATATATTATATTAAATCTTTTTTCAATATATATATATATATATTCTATGTATTATTTCATAAATTGTATATTATAATTATACTATTTGTCATTTCTGATATATGATATATGACATATTGTATATATATATATACTATATTGCATTATTACATATTATACAATATAGATTCAGGCCAACTTCCAAGAGGTGCCGCTGTGCAAGTCAGACCTGGATCAGGCTCGCTTGCAAGAAATTTTCGCTTTGCACTCGCAGCTCAAAGATCCTTCTGGGAGGCATCTGAGGACATGACTGTCGAATGCTCAGCTCTTGCAATCACCGTGCCCGCAGCAAAGTTAGCCTAGGAGCGATGGGTCTAAACCTCCTCTGCTCATTCTTCTAAGGGTTTTCGCAATGATAGTCAGGAAAGCAATTCTTGGGCTTTCACAATCCACTGTGTCACTATGTTACGAATTCCAGCTGGTGTAGTTCTGTAGCCCAGGCATTTGTTGCCAGGTCGTTGGTCCAGTGAGCCCGAACATGAATCCTCTCAGCTGACCATCTCCGAAGAAGAATGAGACAGAGCCGGGAGGAGCGGCTCTGTGGCCGGAACGCTCCGGAACGCGTTTCTTGTGCTCTCGGAAAAACCTCTACGACTTCTGGTCGGAGTCAGTTCGGCTTCTCAGCGCACTCGTCGGTCATAATAAGGTGCAAGCAGTTTGAGAAAGAAAGAGAACACCTTTAAGAACAATACTTGGACATCGCGTGGTGTTGTGTATTTTGCTTGGTGCTTTGCACAATATTCTTGGGAATGTGTTACTCGCTGTTTGCAGCCACGGGACAGCGACATCGCAGAAAACAAACAGACAGACAAACAACAGCAGGTAACCATCTGGTCTGACTATTTTGCACCTGTCGGCTTCCCCGTCGTGTTGGAGTCGGTTTTGTTTTGTGCGCACCCTGATCTTCTGGTGGCGGTGCGAGAGCACACCGGTGAGAAACATTAGGATGACCCCGCTCGAGCAGCGGATTGGGTGATTGGGGCACTGCTTTTCGGCTTAACAGAAAGCGGATGAGCTCTGTTGGCTGATAAGAGAAAGCGTTGTCACGAAAATCCAATGCCGTCGAACGCGGGCGCACGTGCAGTCTTAGGCCCTGCTTGACTTGGTCATGTAGCGTCCGCAGCCGTACCCGCACATTGCAAAGTGCATAGTCTTAAAATGTCTTCAATGATGAGTCAAGGGACATCGGCGAGCATGCACGATAGCTGTTTGATCATGTTGAGGGATGTTGAGATCTTCTTGGATGTTGTTACAGTAAACATAGCATGCACGCTGAGCTGGACCAAGGTGCATATGGATCATGCCCAGCCTACCTGCAAGCGAGGTGCCGTAGCTCTACAGGCCTCTCTGCGGAGCAGTCTTTGTTTAGTTCGAGCATGCATTCGTGGATGGAAGTGATTGCTCTCCCTTTGCGACGGAGCTGGCTAGCTGCAGCTCATTGTTGCACCCGTGTCATGTCAGGTGCTTATACGTCTAAACCTGGCCGAAGCTCAAATTGGGCTTGTCCCACCGTGTCTGCTTCCGTTGGACGGTCGGCAGTGTCAACACCTCGCCGAAAGCAATTTCCTGAAGCCAGTGGAGCTGCCACGACTCCGCTAATTGCACAGAAACGTTCGTGATTGGCCAGCTGCATCACATTTCGTGCAAGGCGAGCCGGATCGCAGCGCAAGCCGAAAGGTCACCAAAGAGAAGAAATTCCGAGAATTCGGGACAGGCTCTGCGCGAGCAGTGCATGCCCGCCGTCACGCTGATGGCCGCTGCTGCTGCTGCTGCACCTGCGAGGCAAGTCGTATCATCTATGATACAATGGGTTGCGTTAAGTCGTCCCGCCCTGTGTGAAGTCATCCCTTTTGCACGTGGACATGGGGATAAGCTATCCTAGCCCCATCGACTTATTGAGGCAACATTCGTAAGTAGTCACGAAGTTTTGGCTGGTGGTTGTTTTAGATGGGATTCAGCGCCTGCTCGTGATCTCGTCGCTGGTTTCTCCCTGCGTGTAGATGCGGGTTTAGATGTCTAACGTTCGAACTTCAAAGGTTGGTGGACTAGACCTTGTCCGGAATGTATGTGTTTTGTAGCCATCTTGGGGCGGCGTCTAATTGCGGAACGGACAAATCGCCTGCCAGTGCTATGTGCTTTGTAACACCTTCTGCGACGGCGTCTACTTGCGAAACTGTCGAAGAGGCTGTCTGGAATGGGTGTTTTGTAGCCGTTTCGGCGGCCGCATCTACTTGCAGAAAAGCGTGCTCTTGTGAAATCGTGCGTCTACTTAGGGAACAAGGAGGTTGGTGGGGTGGATTTGTTTTGGGAGAGCCATGATACCACACCCGAGGGTATCGTTCACCCCAATATTTAAATCTACGACCGGGTATCGTTCAACCTGATGTGAAACTTGAAACCGGAGAGGGAGCGGGTGGGCTGTTTGTGTTGAGCGGGTGCAATTGAAATCGAGCGTCTACATGGGGAACGGCTGGCTTTGCTCAAGTCTTCGTGCGCTATGATGATGCCAATGATGTATGCACATGGTGATTAGCTGCCAAACTGGCAGACTTATCAAGGCGCCGGGACATTTTTCCAAAGAAAGCCTGTGCGCGGCGCTCGAAATCCCAAATTGAAGTCTGCGCCAGGAATGTGCTAGGAAGCGCGTGGCCATGCGGAAAGCGAAGTGCAGCTATGCTTGTGGTGTGACTTGAAACGCCCTGGTGTGACTTCACGCGTGCCCGCGTGACCATGCGGTGGCGCGACTTCACTCGCCCTGGGCCCCAGTAAAATCAGCTGATAACTCACAGCATCCGGGCATGTGTTTTTTCCAGTTGTAGAGTCGAAGACAAGGCGCTCAACACATCAAAATACACTCCATTATGTCATAGCTTCAGGTAACAGGTCTCTCTCCCTCTCTCTCTCTATATATATTAAATGGGTAGGTAGTCATTCCCCCACCTTTGCATTTTTGTAACTTAGCTCTTCTGTGCTCGATTCTGTTATCTGGCTTTGAAACTCGTGTCTGTTTTGAAACATATCCGTAGGAGGCCCCAACCCAACCCATTCACCCATTGACCCAATGATTTGGCCAACCCATTAACCCATTAACCCAATGATTTGCCCAAGTGGGGATCGTCTGCACAAAACCCATTCATCCATTAACCCAATGATTTGCCCAAGTGGGAGTGGACCCTACTCCCAAGCTCATTTGGCCAGAATGGTTGGGTTAATGGGCTAATGGGCTAGTGCTTCCCAGGTCCAGTAGGCCAGAATGAGTGGGTTAATGGGTCAATGGGTTATTGAGTTATTGGGTTGGGGCCGTGGCAGGCGCGCGTTTCGAAACATACGTTGTGTTTCGACACGCACGCCTGCCTATACCCCACTACAGGTTTAACATTACGTAAAAAACAGTTGTTTCACAGAGCGATCTATATACATATATATTTAGATGAGTATTGTCAGGCCTCTGGCGTTGCGAGTGTGAGAACTGACAGCACAACACATTGATGCCTTGTTCGGTTCACCAAGTCGTCAAGAGTCAAAGCGCCGAAAGCAAGTAGGATCCTTAATTCATGATGAATTCCATTATATCATACTGAACTATGTGGTCATTTCTTACATACTGTTCAAGATATGTTTTTGTCCCCTATCCCACAGTGGCTGAAAATTTTGCAAATGCATACAACTGTGTAATACTATGTACCATCTATATAGTTTCGGCTATATACGAAACCGAGCTGGAATCTACTGCAGACTCTGCTGTCGGCTCTAGACTATACTACAGACCGATATTGCATACTATACTATAGACCATAAGACATACTACAGACTATATAGCAGACTATACTATGGACCATAGACGTTGCTATAGAATGTACCATATGCTATACTAAAGACCATACTATGAGCTCGAGGAAACACAAAAATACATACTATGTCATGTGCTATGCTCTATAGTATACTATATTCTTTTCTACATTCTAGACTGTATACTACATTGTATACTACACTAAGCTCTTACAGTTTACTATACTCTACTCCCCTATACTATGCTATACTATACAGGTGTCATATGTGAAATTCTGTTACAAATTGCATCTTACATAGTTAACATAATACATCAGCCCACGCAATGATACTCTACCATGCTGTGTCGCATATGTTAGTCTGCTACTGGCAATAAATTATTGCAAACATTGCGTTGTACTGTCTTTTTGCTGCATGAGTTATTTTGAGTTAGACATAGATCATAATGGATCATACAACATGAGAGTATATTACATACGTTAACAAAAGCTTTTTGGTCAGATATTACATCATCTCACCCTATACCGCGTCATATCATCTTACAACAAGTTGTACCATGTTGAACATCTTGGTATGGATAATTATGAATCTTGACATTCTCAAACTGGCCACTAGTAGGTTAAGACATACCACGCTATATCTGATTGTGTTAGACTTGGTGTGTCATATAGAGCATGCATCTGGTTGTCAGTTACCTTATCTTTGCATATTACATCACATCCACATGTTTACTGTACCATGCCATCGTAATTCACGTTGTCTTGGAGCATAACATGTTCTATCAAGGATTATGTTATATGATACGATACTATACCAGTGTAAAGCATGATCCGTCACATCATGTATTTTGCAAAAAATGAAAAGTAATGTGATATACTGTATTATGTCATTCTGAAAAATGCTGTATTCTGACTTAAATTCTATCATGCAAGGTCACATTCCGTCTCATGTCATTGTGTTGCAGGAAATACTACACATTGTCAAGATATTGTAGGTTATATATTCTGGAAATATATGGGTTTATACGATACTTCGCGGTATGGGGCATGACTAGGGTCAGTGCATCCTGCGCACTGTTTTGTGTTGGGCGCAATACCGAAGATGCTGAAATGTAGGGGTGGGGGAATGACCACGCGCCCATACATATACACATGCTCTAAATAAATAAATATGTATATATATAATATAGATAGATAGGTTTGACTTCTGATGGTTTCCAAATTCCGCAAAAGGCCAACATACGTACTCAAAATCAGTACGGGCTCTGTAACCCTCGGACCACGGACGATCTGCACGCGGTTTATAGGTAAACTTTACAGTTTGCAGTTTCGTGCTTGTTTGCACAAAAGCCTTCCTGTTGATTGTCTTGCACAAGCTTATCGATGGGAAACTGATTTCATGATAGGGTTATTGAACTATGCTGGCAAGAAAGTTGTTTCGGTTGCAGAAGGGGAAGCTGCATCCTTCCAAGTGTGAGACTTTACGCCTCCGCGCATGTGCTGTCAGCCACTTCCATGAAAACGCCGCTGGCACTGACACAGGGGCGAGTTTGGCCCATGTGGCATGTTCCGATGAAAGCAGAGTGCTTGTTCTGTCGAGATGCGAGGCCGGGCAGGCGACGCCACCACCACGATGCCTCCTGCTTTCTGTGATGCTCTCCGGGGCTTTGCAGTTGGTCCTGCGGGTGCTGCAATCTCAGGAAACTGCATGCACCCGCCAAAGAGGGACTCGAAAAAAACAGTATGCAGCAACTCGCAGATAGAGGGGGTTAGCTTGGTGCCTTCAGGGACGGCCTGCAAATGGGTACAAGCCAGGCGCTGGTGGCACCACAGTTCTCGCCGCTACCTGGAGCAGAATCAGATTTGAAGGGCAAGGCATTGCTTAGAAGACATCAAGCACGCGAGCAGATCCAGGCCATTCAGACTGAATGCTTGCCAGGCACTCCTGGGAGCTACCCTGCCAGAGTATCCCCTTCCAGCCACGGTGCCCAGCTATGCAGAAGTGAAGGTGATGCTTGCGGCGCCTTTTCTTCTGTGCACTCTGTTCCTACCCTTTGCATCCACTGCTGCCACTGCTTTTCAAAGGCCGTGCCAGAGGCTGTCTTTCAGGCCACAAAGTGGACGCCTTGGATCACGCAGGGTGTATGATACCATAGAATGGTGGGTCATGGGCATCGCAAAGCTTCGAGGCCACTTGGTGCGTCGAGGGCCACGTGCGGACGTCCTGGGGAGCCGCCGAACAAGGACGGACCCTCGGCAAGCCTCTCTCCCTAAGATGCTGTGTGTCTCAGCCAGAAGCACCACCACTATGGGGCTGCAGACTGTCATGGGACCATGTTCTTGATACCCATTTGCTGCTTCCGTATGCTTGCAGGTGTGCCTGCTTGTCTCCAGCGACCTTGAAGGGAGCAGACCTCAAATTTCTCAGATCTTCCATGTATGGAAGATCTTGAACTTAAATCTCCTGCCGAGAATTTGGCCTTCGCATGGTGCCCAGGTTCCTTCCGTACCGGCTTTTGATTTCAGAAGAGAAAGGCCTGGAAGTGAACTACACATTCGCTCCGATGTTTGCTTCCTCGTGCTGTCAGGTTTGGATTTCGCTTCCTTGACACCGTGTCCAGACTTCGCACTGGATCCACCGGACATTGTCCAGGCTTGGCGGGATAACAGTAAGCCAGAGTTGGTCCGCAAGCCAATTGCAAAAACAATTTGCGGTGGTTGTCATTGTAGAACTCGAGCGCAGGTAGACGATTATTTCTTCTCAGGAGCTTGATGGGAGTATCGTATCTTCCAGCTAATGCCCAATGCAATCTGTAGTGAACGGATAGTCCAAACTGGCTACATTTCGGGGTCTCCTCAAGAGTTGCCTCCTTCCACGCACTCCGGGTCTTAAACTTCAAGCCACGCTATCCTAGGGTAGTTCAGCGTAATAGGCATGCCCTGTCGTCGACATCCCTGGGACTGCCACACACCCAACAACATTCGACATCAGTGGTAGGAGTCGCAAGCAGGTTACTCGTGAAGATAGTTGAGTCTGAGTCTTGTCCAACATTATGCAAGCACATCACATCATGCTTTAATATGCCTAGGCTCAGGATCAGAACAATCGTAGCTGCAGCTAGTTTTGCCTCCAGTCTTCTACCTATGCTTGTTGCCTGTGCCGAAGATGATGGCTGCTACTCGCTGCATGGTTGCTGTTATCACGCATTTAGGATTTTTTTTGCTGGCAGGTGCAGAGGCTGCCTTGGGAGGCCTGGCGCGACGATCGGCCTTTCAGCGAGCTACGGAGGACGTAGGATTTTTCCAGACAGTCATTGCAGTTCTGACAAAACAGCTGGGTCATAGATGGTTTTTGTCCGCAGACTTTCGTCCTCTCTCAGCTCGGTTTTGTAGCCCGCGAGTTGGAGCCTGTCTTGGCCTGGTCTCGCTAAAAACATACACGGCCTCAGACCTCTCGCCACACGATTCTGGCTCTTCTCGTGCTTTCGGTTGGTTTCGTGATGCTGCCCAGGAGGATAGAAGCCAGGAGGGACCTGCAGAGCACCGGAGAATGGAGCTTGCAGGCCACTGCCGGGGTCGGAACATGAGGGGGAGATGTCACGGGAGCAGAACCTCTTCAACGGACATTGCCGAAAGCGGCTCGGTAATCGCCATCAGCATTGTTTCAGGTAAAGTCGGACGGTGCCGTCCTGTGTCCGAGCAAGCCATTGATCAGGATCGCCTATGGCCACCGTATTTTCACTTGATACATCTTTTAGCGCGGCCCTCATCTTGGCAAGCATCAAGGGCTTTCGTACTTGTATTGCGCGCGGCATCCAGCCTCATTCACAATTCAGGCATCGCGAATGAAAGTGCTTGATTGAGAGAAACCCTTACCAGCGAACCAATGTGTGAATCAGTCCGATGTACTTCGCCCTTGCCTCGGTAACAAAGAGCACAAGGCACGGGATGAGACGTCGACGGAGGGCAGCGAGTGGCTCGGGGCAGCCTGACGTGACTCGGAGCAAGTGGCACACATCTGACGCCGTGACCCGAGGTCTGCCAAAGCTTGTGGACAGCTCTGTCCTGATAGCCGCTCCTGCATTATGAACCTGAGCAGACTGCACGAGAGAATTGCATCATGCAAGCTGCAAGTTTGGATGCCGGATGGCTGCAGACTTGGCTCACTCGTATTGTGTGGTACCAGCCAGGGCGTGCAATCTGAAGCTTTGGCTGAGGAGTGAGGAGCCCGGACCAGGGAGTTGAATTATTGTCGTGTCGCTGAAGTGATGTCAATGCCAGAGTCCGCACCGATTAATCGGTGCAGAATCGGTGCGAACCTAGATTACTTGAAAGATCTACCTATATATGAACTATATAGGGCCAGCAGGCACATCATCCTTTGAGAGGCTTAACACGTGGAACAGATTTTGAAGCAAGACCTGGAGGGTGCATCAATGCACCAAGAATATACCAGCATGTTGACACCATGCTGATGGAATTCGTCTTCTCCAGGCTGGTTCGCAGCTGCAGAGTGCTGAAGAAGCGCCGTGCGCTGCAGGCCAAGGCTGACAAATTGTGCGGCTCATGGCAGCGATTTTGATATTCATTAATCATTGCGGATTCTTACATACGTTAGTCGTTTAGAGTGTACAAAGAATATCTGAGACATGCACGGGTTGGTAATCCACTGTCGCATGGAATACCAGTAAACAGCTACACAGTGCTGGGTCAAGTCTAGTTGAGGCACCCGCGGCTCCACGACAGGCCCATACGAAAGAGCTGACTTCTTGCCTCGTGCGCTGCCCCTGCAGGCCACGACAATGCCAGGCAGAGCACGACCCTTTGGAGGAATGTTTCGTCTGTGTACCTGAGCCGTGCCTTCCTCCGAGTGTATTTGCAGATCAGACCGAGTAGAAGGTGTTCGTCGGAATCCTGTGCAGGTGGTGTTTGAGCCAGCACCCGGAACATGCCCAGCGCCTAATTTCGTTGCTTCATCTGCTGTGCTTGAAGAAGGTTCGTCGTACTTGCGTGCAACTGACAGCAGATTGTTCAGATAAGTTTGGCTGCCAGCTCTCTCAATGGGAAACTGTTTTGGAATTCGGCACGTGTGTCGAAGTTTACTTGTGTGACTTCTTCTGCCAGCCGTTTTGCCTTACAGCAGAGAGTTAAGATAGTTGCCGACTTCGCAGCGATCCTTGCAGCCCGCGATGTCACGCAGCCTGGCCAGCTGGGTGGAGAAGTAAGGGTGCGTGCAGAACGTTTTTGTCGCACCACGTGCATACGTATGTGGCAGTTACTAGTATAGGGTTTCGCTTGATGCCGGCACGCCTGCGCCTGTGCCGCGCATACCATACCAACGCGCACGTTCTCTTGGGGAGGTGGCGGAGGGGGTTAAGAAGAACCCCTGGACTGTGGACACATCACATTGTCGGGTTTTGGCAGTAGGGACTCCCGTGTAAAATCCCCTCCTCCATCCGGTCGTCTCGTCGCCGTGGGATGATTGGTCTGGTGGGTTCCTCTTTGTTCCGGTAGCGTAGTCGCAGGAGTCAGTATGAGTATGACCATTACCTAGTATTCGTTTTAGCATTAAA
Source organism: Symbiodinium sp. clade A Y106 (assembly GCA_003297005.1). Classification (NCBI taxonomy): domain Eukaryota; class Dinophyceae; order Suessiales; family Symbiodiniaceae; genus Symbiodinium; species Symbiodinium sp. clade A. The sequence goes on along the minus strand of BGNK01001422.1, from coordinate 129,191 downwards.
AGTTGGCATGAAATGCTCAGCATGAGTATTAGCCGCATGTGCCATTTTATGATGGCGGGTACTGCTCCAGGTGCAAAACCCAGCTACGGCACCATGGAGGGGTGGTTTGTGTTGGGTCGCCGGCAAAACTTCGGCAAGCCAAGGCAAATTCATCGTGGGTGGCAACTGGAAGTGCAATCCTGCGACGCTGCGCGAGGCCAACACACTCCTCAAAGATTGGAAGAAGATGCTTGGCAGAGATGACATGGGCCACCCTGCCTGAATACTCTCTGAAAGCCGCATGTCCTGTTGGCTTAAACTTGATCGCGGCCTGCCGCATCAAGGGCACTGCCAAATGTGGACAAGAGCCCCGCGGCCACACTGGGTTCTGCATGGAGCTCTTGTTCACCACATGCATTGGCCTCGCATGTCTAGGCAAAGTGGACGTCGTGATCTGTCCGCCGGCCCTTTGGATGTTTTCTCTGAATGAGTCCATCCAGGTACCTCAGATTCGTTCTTGTTTGGGACACTTGAACATCTGACCAGCATCGATGCCTTTTCTGAGAGGCCCTTGACATGAGCACCTGTGCGCAGAATGTTGGCAAAAATGATGCAGGAGCCTTTACCGGAAGCTTGGCCAAACATGAACGAGTCTAAGCGAGCGACTGGCGAAAGACTGAAGAGTGTGTGCTTCCTTGTAGTTGGAACTCGTAACTCAGGTGAGTGGACTGCGACCAACCTGCTAGATATCGAGCCATGGATGTTCTTAGACTGTCAGTCTTCGAACGGATGGTCCGCCGAGGTGTCCTATAGGCGTCGCCAGCTCGTAGCATCCGAAACGTGATGAAATATGATGTGCACGGCACAGTGCTGATGTCAACAGAGCCAAGAACATCTCCTGGACCCTCATCGGGCACTCGGAGCGGAGAACGAAGTACGGCGAGACGGACGCTGATGTTGCAGAGAAGGAAGCCTGACGGCACATTTGACATCTTCTTCCGAGCAAAATGTCGTTCCTGGCTTCCCTGCAAGCACAAAAGCCCAGGTCGCAAAATGCCAGGACGCGGGTGTCAACGTCATCCTTTGCATTGGCGAGACCTTGGAGGAGCGTAGAAGGCTCAGGAGCCCCAAATAAAATAGACCTGGTTGTCGCCTCAGCTTCCTTCGAATGACGGGAAGACCAAGGTGAAGGAGGAAAAACCGATGAGGTAAACAAGCGGCAGCTGGGCGCCGTCCTGCCAAAAATCAAGGTGATGCAACTCGAGTCTGCAAGAAGCGGTGCAGCAGAACTCTGTCATCTCTCGCGAGTTCACAGGACTGGGACAAGATCGTGATCGCTTACGAGTCTGCTTCTGAGATCTGAGTACTCCGAGGGCTCCGACCGCGGCAAATCCCGAGGCCAGTTTGGGCGATCGGCACCGGCAAGGTGGCAACGCCAGATCAGGCGGAGGAAACGCAGGCGAGGCGGTTTTGTGCACATTCTCCCACCTTTGGGCCAAACCGATCTACTGATTGTGTTTAAGGTTGTCGGTTGCACAGGCTTGGATCTAGCACAAGCGAGAACAGAGCTGTGCTTCTGTGTGTCAGCCAGCCCTCCCGTCGAGTCTATATGATCAAGAGTTGGAGACAGTCGTGCCGCGCTCATAGCATCTTGATGCCGACACCTAGGCGGCCATCCGAGCCTACCTCAAGGAGGCAGCTGGTGCTGCTGTGGCCGACAAGGCAGTACCCACACAACGTCTAGTTGAACTGGCATGCAGACAGCGTCTGTGAGCCATCCTGACAGCTGTGCTTGGATCTGAAACTGTCCGCCGCCAATGCGTAGCTGTTGGGCCCAAGGCTGCGAAGTCAGGCAGGTTGCATCAAGAAGCATCTTCACAGACGGCCACGGCAGCTCAAAACCCAAAAACTCTGTACTGCATTGCGACAGCCCCTAAGTCATCGAAACCTTTGCCACAAGCACCTCCGCACAGCGGCAAAGATGGAGGGGGCCTTCCAACAGGGATGGCGCATCTTCCACGAGCAAGCAGGAGAGGCACCTGTCGAGAAGAAAACTGAAATGCAGATGCTCGGCAAGCGAAGTGTCGGAGGTAAGCAGCACAATTGAAGAGAGAGATTAGTTACTCTGTAGTCGTGCCCACTCTGTTCGGATCCTTGTAGTAGATGGGGGAACGATTCCAGAGAAGTCGTGCCCACAAGCGTTTAGTTGCGGGAAATGATGTTGGATGTAAGCATGGTCACGTATGCCGCGGTGGATTCTTGATTTGTGTCGGAAACAACAGCAGGGAAGCAGCTTAGGAAGTCGTATCGGCAAGACAACATGTCATGATACACTACAGGGTCCAGGCCCTAAGTCGCCCCAGGTATTCGAAAGACGTCCCGCAGAGGCGTCACCTTAAGTGGTGTATGCAATATTTTCACATCTATCGGATCTTGTCGTTTCAGTTACAGTCGAGGTGTCTCGTTACGGAATAGGTTTGCGTTCGGAATACTGGTTGCCTGGCTGTTCGGGCGTCTACATGGGTTGTGATGTGCTGTCGTTTGCATGTGGAATCGCTGGTTACGACGTGCTGTCCCCGTGTTGCGAATGTGTGTCCTGAGCGGACGCTTGCGAAGCGAGCGTCTGCATGGGGAAAAGTGAAAAGCTGTTTCTGATGTGTTGCTTTGCTAATGATGTGTGTCTCCAGTGGGTGCTTACATGGGGAATTGCTGCGGCGATATTATGGATGATCACTTATGTGTGTCTTGATCGGTTGCTGGTTTTGACGCGTTGTGATGACATTGATGCGTGTCCTGAGCGGATGCTTGCGAAATGGAGCCGGAGTAGTAGCAGTCGCAGTACTGCGCCGGGCCGATAGTTCGACCCACTAGCTTGAACATGCTACAATACCCAGCCCCTCCATCACCCCACCCTCTTCCCCATAGACTCCTAACACATGTCAGCCCTGGGGCCTCCTCCGGAACTAAAAAGTATTATATTTTTAAAACGGTAGAAATTACTCCGCTAGCCTGCATAGGGTAAACGACACTTTGAGGTACTCCGCTACTCCGCAAGAGCGTGTATGTTAGATAGTACACATGTAGTTCGAAACTTTCGGCCCGGGGAT
>BGNK01001422.1:106095-125762 GCA_003297005.1 Symbiodinium sp. clade A Y106 | reverse complement strand
AAATTACTCCGCTAGCCTGCATAGGGTAAACGACACTTTGAGGTACTCCGCTACTCCGCAAGAGCGTGTATGTTAGATAGTACACATGTAGTTCGAAACTTTCGGCCCGGGGATGTAGTAGTAGTGGTGGTCGTGGTGGTGGTGGTGGTAGTAGTAGTAGTAGTTGTTGTTGTTGTTGTACTAGAAGTAGAAGTACAGGAACTTGCTTAAGTCGTGCCCGGTGTGCTTGATTGCTTGTAAGCCTTGGGGGAAAGGATTCTTGGAAGTCGTGCCTTTCAAGCCCCTACATGGTGATTTGCCCCATCGCACATACAGACCTACTAAAGACCTCGATGTTCTATATTTGGTTGCGTTTAGATGGGGTTGTGCTGTAGCGGGTGGAAGACTCAAACGTTTGAGCGGTGTGTCGTGCTTGCGTTCAGATGGTGTTTTACTGGTTCATATAGCGGCCGATGCTTTGAGTACTTTCCCAGCGTCTACCTGGGGACTAGTTTTGGCCAAGGCGGTGCGGTCAGCGTCTAGTTGGGGACTCGTGTTCGGTTTTGAATATGGAATTGGCTGCGAATGATGAGCTGCACAAGTCTTATACTCTGTACGAACCCCGTGGTACATGGCGTTTGCAAGGTAGTATGTTGATGCCATTTGCTTGCGCTCAGATGGTGTCTCGAGCATGAACGCGCTACTCGCAACTGCTAAAGTTGTTTTTGCAGATCAGGCATAGTGCCATGGCTTTGATATTGAAATTTCGGGTATCGCGAAGGTATCGCGGAAGTACCCAATATTCCAAGATTTTTTGAAGATGACAAGAATCATCCGCTTTCCTACTTTGGTGGCGGCGTCTACTTCGGAACGGACACATCGCATTAGTATTTATATATAAGTATCAATATTGTTAGCCCTTGAAGCAATGACAGTACTAGGATTTGCACGGCTTTGCACTGCCTTCATGAATGCGCAGCGTCCTACGGGTATTCGCATAACCAACGTCCAATGCACTGCCTTTCGCGGGCCTGTGGAATCTACATGGGGAGGGTGGTGGGGTGGTTTTGTTTTGGGAGGCCCATGAAATCACACCGCAGGGTATCGTTCACCCCAATATTTTAATCTACGACCGGGTATCGTTCAACCTGAGGAAAAGCTTGAAACCGGAGAGGGGGTGGGTGGTGCATCCCTCGCGCACGCGGGTTTGGGGGTGCACGGGAGGCCCTGAGACCCATACAACATCAAGACTAAGTGCATGCATCTCGGGATCGGTTCTTGGGACCATCAGCAGATGAGTGGGTTGGCAAACGAGACTGCCGCTTACGCNCTAAGTGCATGCATCTCGGGATCGGTTCTTGGGACCATCAGCAGATGAGTGGGTTGGCAAACGAGACTGCCGCTTACGCGCTGCTTACGCGAACCTTACGCGCATCTTACGCGGATTGCACTATCAGCCACACATTTTCATTATACCTGCCACTGTGCTTCGTGGCTGGCGCAATCGAGACGTCTACTTGGTAATTCAGACATGTTTGATGCAACAGAGAGATGCCCTGCGCGACGCGTGCATTTCCTTGTTTTGGCGCATGTTTCAAAATGTGACGCCGCAGACCTGGGGTGCCTTTCGCGGGTATGGGGTGCCTTTCGGCGATCGACGCGTCCTCTGAGGATGGGCTGTTTTTTGCGGGGGTGGGGCGACTTAGATTAGGCCGCTCACCTAGTGGTAGTAGTAGTAGTAGTAGTGGTAGTAGTAGTAGTAGTAGTAATAATTATAGTACGTAGTAGTAGTACGTAGTAGTAGTACGTAGTAGTAGTAGTAGTAGTAGCAGCAGCAGCAGCAGTAGTAGTACGTAGTAGTAGGTAGTAGCAATAATAACAATTGGTCTCGGCTTCCAAGCCACCAATCGGGCATCGTTCAGGGTATGGTTCTGGTAGCGTTCAGGGTATCGTGGGTCCATTTAGGATATACACTTTTGAGCCCCACTCCGGTTCCTAATTTGACGGTGGCAAATCGTGTCCCTGTGCTGTGTGCTTTGCAATTAACCATTTCGGCGGCGGCGTTTACTTGCGGAACTGACGAATAGGTTGTCTGGAATATGCGTTTTGTTACCATCTTGGCGGCGGCGTCTACTTGCGGAGCGGACAAATTCCCTGCCTCTGCTATGCGCTTTGGAACAACTTCTGCGACGGCGTCTACTTGCGGAACTGACGAATATGCTGGATGTGTTTTGAAAGCACTTTGGCGGCGGCGTCTGTTTGCAGAACGGAGCAAGTGCAAGGACTTAGAGTTGACTGGGTTTTCCAGATTCCAGGGAAGTACAGAGTCGAATAGGTTTTCTGGCATTTCACTGCGTTTAGATGGTGTTTGACATGTTTGTGGGTGCATGTTTGGTCAGAGAAATACAGAGCTGAATAGGTTCTCCGGTGAAATGCAGAATCGAATAGGTTTTCTACCATTTCACGGCGTTTAGATGGTGTTTGACGAGTTTGTGGGGAATGTTTGGCGACTTTGATGTAAGATGTGCTGGATGCAGCATTTCAGTGCGTTTAGATGGTGTTTGACGAGTTTGTGGTGCATGTTTGGTGACTTTGTTGTAAGATGTGATAGATGCAGCATTTCAGTGCGTTTAGTTGGTGTTGGACGAGTTTGTGGTGATGTTTGGTGACTTTGTTGTAAGATGTGATAGATGCAGCATTTCAGGGCGTTTAGATGGTGTTTGATATGTTTGGTTTGCATATCGACATTATGGGCGCGACTTGCGTTTACTTGGGGACAAGCTTTCTACTACTTCCGGAGGCTTCGAAACTGTCGGAAATCCTTAGGCTGGCGAGGGCCCAGCAGGCTGCGGCCGAAGCATTGCGCTGCGCACCGATTCCGAGCACACCGTTGTCCCGTGGCTGAGAGACTCCGAAGCCGAAAGCAAGTGTCTATTTTGTGTCAGTTCCCAAGAAAATGGCTTTCGTAGCTTGCCGGGATCTGTGTGGACGGAAGAAACGCGCCCTTTTGGATCTGAAAGACTCTGAGAGTATCTAGTTTCTAGTTCCAAAATCTCGAAGTTGTTCGAAAGCGTTAGAGAGGCCGGCCTTCTTGGCATTGGCAAGTTTGATGTTGGCATTGGTGAGTCTGGGTTCTAGGAGGTTCTACGTTGGTGCACTCGTCCGAGCTCAGACCTCGCTGAGGCTGCTGCGGAGAGCCAGCATAGCCCCGGGCCCGCTGCCTGTACTCAGGCACAGAATATTAAGGTGGAGGGCATAGGCTTTGTGGGACTTCAGCCATGCTGCTAGAAGAGAGCGCAGGCACCCCTGTGATACAGTTCGTGAAGATTTCTCATAGCCCTTGTTGCGGCAGGTCGAGCCCTCTGCCTCCAGCAACTCCAGCGCCGCCTCCGGGACCACCCCCTGGACCGCCTCCGCCTCCGCCGCAGCCCTTGCAGGCCCAGGCCCCATCGTCGCCTGAACTTCAAGTCCGCCCGGTCTCGCTGCCAGCAGTTGCTTGGAGTGCACATCACGAACCCTCGGGAAGTTTGTTGCCACAGAACCCTTGGGAAGTTTATTGCAACAGAATCTGGAATGCGAACATTGCAGAGGACATGAGATTGTGCTGTAGATGTTGTATACATGTACGGACATCGTGCCGAGGTTAATCTTGCAGTGCCGGCGCCTCTTCAGATACAGTGTGGCATCCCCGTTTATGCGAGAGCGCCGTCGCCCTTCTCTCGATCACTTTCGCCTGCGCGGAGTCCTGTCCCTGCCAGCACCAGCATTCAGCATGTTCGTACTGTCCAGGGACAGTTTCATGCGGCACAGATGCCGCAGGAACCCTCCGGGGCCGCCACACAGCTGCGAGCTGCATCTCCATCTCCACCGCCCAGGCCAGAGCGTCATCTAAGTCCCGCTCGGGCTCCGGCGACCACCTGCTACAACCCGGCGCCCCAGCCTTCGTCGTACCTCGTTCATGGCCAAACCCTCCCTCCGAGCCGGGCGACTCTGCCGGCGAATTGCCAATCCGAGACGAGCCAGCAAGCAATGCTGGAGGCACTCTGGAGGCGCACTTCAGCCATTGCAGAGGATTGTGCCCGCTGGAACCAAGTTCTGCGGCAGAAAGAAAAAGAAGCATCAGAGCTTGCAGGAATGATCCGCAATTTCACTGAAGAGTACATGGCACCTGTGGTGCCCCAGCCATCGCATCAAGGGCAAGCCCGGCCCGAAGATGCTTTTGCTGGCCGGACTGTCTCGCCAACTCCGCAGCTGAAAGTGCGGCTTGGTCCTCCCCCCGACCGAGTCTTCTCGGATGAGATGCAGCCAGCGGGGCCCGTGCAGTCGCCAAACGCAGGGCCGAATGGACGCATGGAGATCTCCGTACCAGAGTCGGAAGTCGCAGACAGAGACATCCACACTAGTTTCTCGCCTGCATGCACTCAGCATGCCGACAGCTTTCGCGAAGGCGCTGAGAAGCCAGAGACAGAGATAGCCAAAGAAGCCGTGGAATCAGCCTTGGGGCTGAGCAAGGAGAGTGCCCTGCCTGACGTCAACCATGATGAAATATTCGTGGCCTCTCATGTAGAGAAGTTCGATGATGCTTTTGCAGAAGGCGAAGGAGAAGAGGGGGAGCTTTTTGCCAAGGTCCGGGCGGCTTTGTCACGCGTTGTGGGTGGTGAAGCTGCCAGTGCACTTCATGACCCAGCGACAGTTCTTATCCCCGCAGGGTGGGAAGAAAACATGTTCATCCCGGGAAGCTGGGAGGAAAAAGCTCGCCCACCCCCGGAGCCTGCACCTCAAGAGCATGGTCTCTCACCGTTTACTACCTCTGTTGGTGGATCCACTATGGCTGCCGAGCAGGACCCATCTTCGGAGTTTGCTGGGATTTTCCCTACCGAAGCCGAAGATCAGTCAGCCTCGAGTGCAGAGCTCACGGGGCATGTGGAGGATGCAGGGCACGCAGGACACGTGGAGCCTGCAGTGCTACCTGAAAAAGTCGGCCACCCAGGCCCAGCCTCAGCCATCTTCTCCGAATGCCTCTCGGCGGTCAGCTGCGAGTCTATGGCTTTGTCTCAGGAGGCTATCGCTGTGCACAGCACAGAGCTGCAGGCTGTGCAGTCAGAAGCAGCTCACACCAGTCACACCAGCGAGCGTGCTGCAACGGCACCTGCACTCCCCGCAGAGGCTCTGGGCAAACCCGCCCACGCATCAAAGCCTGATACACACTTGGACCGGGCAACTTCACGGATTTCACACAATTCACCAGCCACTGCGGCTCCAAAGCCGAGCCGATCCGAGCGCGGGCGTGCGCTTCCGCAAGGAAGCACCCGCACGCCACCAGCAGATCCCTGGGTGCCACTTCGCAAAAAGGCATCTGCGGGAACGCCCAAACAGGCCAAAGCACACGCTGCGAAGGCCGGGGCCCCCGAAAGCCGGGACCGCATGGGGACGCGCTCCAGAAGAAGCCAAGCGTCCACTTCGACATCACCGCTGAGGACTTCACCGAACAGGAGCGGCAGCTCATCTGCGCTGCTTGTCTGCTTGTTTGATAAAAACCATCAATGCTTCAACTGTCGGTGCAGTCGGTACATGTATGGTATAAATCCGAGGAGAAAGTTTTAGCTGCCGAGCGAGTACTATAGTCATAGTCAGCAAGCCCAGCAGCGCGGGCTGAATGCGAAGGAGCAGTGCCTCCGTAGTTCGATACAACACAGCCTACAGTTACAAATGTGCACTGCTTTCTGTCCGCTAAGGCTTCCAATGTCACCGGACGCTCAGCTCAGCCAGAAGCAACTGAGGTCCTACCTTCGAAGCCTTGCCAGACCCCGCACGCCAAGCCCTATGAACCCAAAACGGGTGCCTCACAGGGCAACGCCAGAGACACAGCCGCACAGCTGAGCGACTCACCACGTTTCGTTTTACTGCTTTGGTGAGAAAAGCAGGCTTTTTTGCACTTCTGCTCATGTCGCATCAGAGCCCAGAGCCTTTTGCAACAGTTTGCCGCCTCGAGAAAGAGGAGTGTTTCAACTTCTTGCCTACAGGTGAGAATTCAGTATGGTGGCAGCGTCACTCCCGACAACTGCGCCGTGCCTTTGCTTTGATTGTCCTGTGCATATATATATATATATATATACACACACACATATCACCCCCCTGGCGGATGGGTCTTGAAGCTGCAGTGGTGGGTCCAGGAGTTGATCACGAAGCCGAACATCGACGGATTCTTGGTGGGCGGTGCATCGCTGAAGCCCACATTCATGGACATCGTGTCCAAGGTCGGAGAAGTCATGACATGCCTGCGCATGTGGCGATGTGGCGAAACGGGGCTTCGTGCGAGAAGACGAAATCGAAATCGGAGGTGGGGCCATCGAAGATGGTGGACATGTGGCCGAAGTACGAGGAGAAGATGAAGAAGGCAACTCTTCTGCAGATGAGTCTATAGTATATAGGTGGGCGAAGAGTTGAGAGCGGGGCAGCAGATTCTGAAGGAAGACCTCAACGAATCTGCCATTGCGGCCTTCAAATACAACTATGGCCCCGGTCCTTAAAGCCACCTTGGCCAAATTGGAGCCGAAGGAACGATGGAAGTCCTGAGGCGTTCTCGTCTCCGGTGCTGATGCCGGGTCCCAGAAATTGAGGGCGAGCTGCTACCGGAGTTTTTGGCCTTGACGAGTTTGGCCCCCAGGTGATGATTCCAGAGAGCAAGCTTGACCCAGTCGACAAGCTGCCTGAGTGGCTCGTTGGATCCGTAGTATCTCTGTGTCATCTCATTCCTGGCACCCCACAAATTGAAACTCATGGCTTGTCATAGAGGTACGAGAAACTGAAAGAGAAGCCAGAGACTTGCTGGCAACTAGCTCGTGTGTGCGACGGTGGCGTCGAACCATGTTGTGCAACTGCACTCGGTTTGCCGGATCCTGCCGGCGCCAAGACGGCAGTCCCCTGCCTCACCTGTTGTGAGGGCCAGTTCTGTTTACCTGCCAGAGGAGCAAGCCAAACCGCAAGACTAAGCCGTCGCTCTTGTCTTCACTACTTGCTTTTTTGTTGTGCCGGTGCCTTTATGACTTCGAGAAGTCGGTTACGTGTATGACCTGTCTTCATTTCAAGGCTTTCTAGCGTACTTTTCAGTCTTTCCCCTGTACGTAGCCGCTCCCCGGGAAGATTGAGTTGGATTTGTGCCGGGGATACTAGTTACCGGGGGGGGGCAAGGACGGCGCAGGTTGCAGGTTGGGTCCAAGCCATAGCAAGTCGTAGTACTCACCCTGTCTTTTGCTCCTGCAGAACGAGTACCGGTACTGCTGCACTGCTGATACAAGTGATAGGATTGGTCATTGTGAGTAGCACTCCTCGTACTGGCCACTAGAGCGGCGATTTTTTCAAGTTGCCCGGTTGCACTTGCACTTGTCCTGGTGAACCTGGTGCAGTCCTGGCCGTCCTGTGTTTTCCTGTCAATCACTCGTAGTAACCACGAAATCCCGTAATCACCCGCCGAGCAAGATTCATTATTGCCCGGGAGTTGTGTCAGGAGGGGATTGGTTATGTCCACTTGTAGAGGACATCACGCATGCTTTCAGGCGCTCGTTTTGTATCATCGCATCAGGATCCCAGGCTTTTGCGGAAGACCCTCATCTTGAAGCTGAACGGAGGGTTGGGCACAGGCGGGGGAGAGTTGAATTTTCCTCAGATTTCTTCATTTCTTCGATCTCGGATCCTCTGCTAGGGACTCAAAGCACGGAAGAGCCATGCAGGGCCATGCATCATAATGCTGTCAGGCATGGGATTGGAGAAGGCCAAGTCCCTTCTCACGGTCACCGAGGGCAATAGCTTCCTTGACCTGCCGCTCGATGTCATGAATGGGAGTTTGCTGAAGTGGATTGAGATTGCACTTGCACGTCAGCTGCTCGGTGAGCAAGGATTGCAAAGCAGGTGTCCGCGACCAAAAAGACCTTCAAGACCGTTCCTTGTGCAGCACGCATTGATTGTCCTTTCTTAGGCAGCGTCCACGTTTGCAGATCCCCTTTGAAACTGTCAATATTTCGATGTGAGGGTGAAAATGTCTGCCCATGCGAATCAAGGACCTGAAGTTCATGCTTATGAACTCGTTCTCGACTTCGAAGGCATGTCCGGATTGCGTGCAGCTGATAGCGAGGTCGAGAAACAAGCGCACCATGCTTGAAGGATACGCTGGAAGCCCTTTCCAAGTACACGGAGCTTGGGACTGGCTCAGATCTTGAGCTGCTTGGGCTCAGCACTTTTCAAGAGAACAGTCCTTTACAACATTTGCTTGATGGCGCCTGCTGCAGCTTGAGCTTTCCAGGTTCGTGCAGAACAAGGCGCCCAAGGTCACCGAAAGCGACTTCTCGCCGGCCGATTGGAGCGCAGATCCGGGCATGGAGTGGTGTGCCTCGACCGCTGACTGCGCACGGGAATTGCTTCAACGGTTTTTCGCGGACGTGCTTGCTTGTGTCGGGCAATGGGACGCTAGGCCGCTAGGCCTAGTCGCGAGTCTCAGAATCTTTGCGAAGGCCTGTTTGCACAACTAAAGCATTGTCCGGCTTTAAGAATTTCGCGGGTCGGAAACCATTTTCTAGCCCTGGGCTCAATGTGACTCGATTTGTCGCTGAGGCCCACCGGGCCATGGCGACTTGTACCCGGCGCTGCTCGGGACACCTGGGCAGACCTTGTAACCGACATTGAAGCGACCATAGCGTATTGCAAGGTTTAGGAGCATCTGCGGGGACTAGCTGCCTGCGAGCAGAATTGATGGACCCCAGGGCAGAGCCACTCTTGCGAGAATTCATGCAACAGTTGCGCTGTGCGTGAGATATTGTGGAGGAGCGGCACGCTGGAGAAGCTTCTCAAGAAAGGCGGCTTGCCCCTGGAGTCTGGAGTGGACAAAGACAGGAGTGCTTACGCAGGATGCGGCCGCCTGAGGCTACAGGTACATGTTCGTCTCCAACTCGGACAACCTTGGCGCGACCATGGACCTCAAAATTCTGACTCACTTCGTGCAGCTTGTGTCGGAATTGGAGCTTTCAAACAGTGAGGAAAATCACTTGCGAGCTCGAGACTACCTCAAGCAACTGAGGCAATCCGGTGCTCCGTTTATGATGGAGGTCGCGGAACGCACAGATGCTGCCCCAATCTTAGAGCCGTAGATTCAGCGATCAGGGCAGGGGGAGCCCCAGACCTGCGAGTTCGTGTATAACGCAGCCATCAGGACAAGAAAGGTGGACACCTCGCAAAAGACAAGGCTCGGATGAATGACTCTCCGTGGGACGTAGGAACACCGAGGCATGGCAAGTGTTTGCTCTGTCTTCTCGGATTGTGCCACCCGATTGAAGGCAACCGGCGGCCTCCTCCTCCGCGAGTCTGCTCAGTGCCCTGAAGAGGTATCCTAGCAAAGTGATATCGGCAACAATACCCCTTCCGTTGTTTGTGTGCAGGATGAGAAGGAGTTTCAGAATGTCGGCAAGTACAAGCCACCTGGCCCACAGTCTTTTGGGCAGTCTGAGCCTTGATTCTTCGTCAGTCCAGGTTTTTCAACACCAACAACCTCTGGGTGGACTTGGTAGCTTTGAAGAGGGAGTTCAGGAAGAATGACGGAGCACTGCCTCTTCCAGTCATGAAGACGCTCGGTGGACCGTGTCTCTCTGTGTCCCGTCGCGTCCTTTGGCAAGACGTGCGTGAGAGCCGCTGTGTTCGCAACTCAGGAACTCGAAGACTGTGGACCCACGAGACAAGAAGTCCACAAAAGTTTTGCAGCTGGAGACGGCCATGGGGGCTGCCATCCAGTGCTTTGAAGGCCTGCGCCTAGGAGGGTCTGGGTCCGCATAAATGTGATGTTTTGCCTCTCGTTGAGAGCAAACGGGAAGATAGTAGACCACATTGGGGGGAATTAGCCGGATAGCTGACATCACAAGCAGAGTAGTTGGGCGGTTCGTGCTGCTAAGACCATTGGAAGATTCATGGGTGATGTTTCTGATCATCTTGCGATCCCGAAGGTGCGTCCGCTCTGGTCATCCCTCGTTCACGTTTCGCACCGGTGAAGACCACGAACGAGCCTTGAGTGCACTTATGTTTCAGGCAGTAGAGTGAGTTTCTTTCAGGTTTCTGTCTCGGCAGACTTGTCAGGAGCCGTGGGGATTCTGGCTAAATCTATACTATACCCCAGCGAGACTGTAAATGAGGACCTCCTGGCGTTGCGATCCGATGCCTACCTGCTCACAGAGGACCGCAAACTAGATTGAGCAGTCCTCGGACCCCTCAGCTGTGCCAAGCAAACACCTCTTGGCTGTGTGTTTCGTTTGTGTTCTACGGTTGGTGTGTTGTGCTGTGTTGTGTTGTATGGGCGTGTGCGCATGCGGATATGTAGGCTTGTTGACTCGGTCATGCGAGCCCAAGCAACGATGTTGCCACCAGCTTTAAGCACTGGCAGCCTTGAACACCGAAATTTCATGGACACCGAAGCTTGAGGTGTCGTGTCATTGTGGACAGAACTGAACGTACGCCATGTCACGAAAGCCATGAGGTCAAGCTTGAGTTCAGTCCTGCTTTAGGCTTTAGCAGTAGCATGGGTCATACAACAGGCCGGAAAGCTCCGAGTGATTCTACCATAGGACGTCGGGAGCATGGGGGCAATGTTGAACGGGTCACACGGGTAGCAGCAGCAACAAGGAGGACGACAAGAACCAGGACCACACACTCCACGTCCCTGCACAGGCCTCTCTCCTCTCTCTGCTTTGGAGTCGCCTTTCTTGGTCTCAGCTCGCCCCTCAAGTCGCTTGGAGCTTTCGTCAGAAGCCTTACCCAGTGTGCGGAGAAGCTCAGCACAGACAAGCACTTCTGCTGATACCTGCAGCGAGCCCGAGTCAGCAAGCAGTGTGACTGGCTTGCGTCCCCGTGGTGCCCGCTAGGACTTCACTGTCGTTCTCGCACCAGAGCGAAATGGAGTTCCTCCTGACGTGAAGCTGGATGGCATGTACAAGTTTACAGCACCTAGGATGCATGCCAGATTCGGCAGTTGGAAGAGCAGGGTGCCATGATACGGTAGATACTGTAGGCCTTCCGCGTTAAAGTTTAAGGGAGCCGGGGATGCTGCTGGAACAGCGGCCCAAGCGCGGCCTAGCTGTTTGCCCTGCTATTGCTGCTTCTTGCGTGCAGTTGCAAAGACGACACTTGTTTTCCCGTTTGTCTCCTTGCAGCCAGGATGCCATGGAGGACAAGCTCATACCAAACGGGCCACCGTCTCTCATCGGATGCAAAAAGCTCGTCATTGAAGGAGGGCCGGCTGCTCGTAGCCATTGAGTGAGTCTGACTTTTCGGGCACTTGTGGCCAGGACCTGTGAAACTGGCCAAAGGTGTTGTCTTCAAGGGCACCGTCACCGTGAAGAACACCAGCGGAGCAGAGAAGGTTTGCCTTGGAAGAGATCAAAATAGCAGCAGTTGCAACAGTGGTGCAGTGCCTCCGACTGATCAGGAGCTGGCTGAGGGCGTCTATGAAGACAAGACGGCGCTTCACTTAGCTGCTGCTCAAGACCAGGAGTTTCTTCTGAAAGACTGCTTGCCAGGTTGAGCTTTGATCTCCCGAAGGCCAGCCGAGAACTGCGGTGTTCAAGGGTCTACCGGCCACGACTGCCGACACTTCTGCAATCCGCATTTCGGGAGCAAGCAGTAATGGGGGCAAACATGTCACCCTTGCTGTGCCAGGTTTCCGTGGGCAACATATGAGCGCCACCATTCCTCCGACAGTCGACCGATCAATTTGCAGATATTTTAACGGACAGCCTGGACCTACGCTGACGCAGACCGTTCTTGATGAGTTGCATGCAAATTCAACCACAGCAATTTTCTTTAACATCAAGTTACAGCTGATTGACAGATCTTGACTCAGACCTTGTTGGGTAGCTGCACTGAGAGTGGAATGTCAGCTTCGAACGGCTGCGTGGGTCCAGAGAGACCAAGAAGGTCTAAACAGCTGAATCTTTGATCATCGCTTTGATGTTTCAACCTATGCACTATTCGAGGCTGAGGAAGCTCTTTCTGCAAGAAGCTCCGACCCAAAGCGCAGTACGCAAACCTCTATCGACTGTCTTGCGGAGTGAGCTTTGCAGACAGATCCCATTTTCTGGCGAAGAGAGAGAGTCGTCGACCGTTTAGAGTGTGCTCCAAGCCTGCAACAACGGAAGCCTGCCACTGATCACATGACACGCCATTGGTGTCGCGTCTTCTGCAGCCTCCGAAGCCGGGGACCCATTCCGAGCTCAGCCATGGCTGTCGAGGCGGACTGTTGGCTGTATTTTGCCATTCTGATTTTAGTCATTTCATCTCAATTCAAGTAAGGAAGTCGAATGAATCGCGGAGCCTTTCTCAGGAAAGCAGAGTCCAGAACTTGTAGTCTCCCAAGGAACCGTTAGCTGAGAAGGCGACGTGCAGTACGGCTCGGAGAGAGCCCAACGGCGCGCTGGACCCCCCTTCCCCCACGGTCGTGCTTAGAGCTGCGCGCGCCTTTCGCCTATTATAGGGGCCTTAATAATTAGAATAGGGCTTTTGGGTATAGTAACAGTATACTATAGTTACTTATAACAAGGATCCCTCAAGATAGTAGTGACCATTCTTGTTGACCGGCCGTTTGCTGTGAACGCAGCGGAAGTTAACATGCAGACAGGCGAGCCCTGACCCTGACATGTCACTGGACGCTACGGCGAGGGTCTGCGGCCCGATGGTTGCTGCATCATTATTTTCTCTGAAGAGCCGCACTTGGTGAGAAATCTGCAAAAGGAGGATGGGCAGCAAAAACTCGGCAGCCCTCCGAGTCCGAGGCCCCGCCTGCTCCTTGATTCAATACCTCTTTTGTCTTGCCAGTACGACTATGGGAGGAGTCAGCCATTGGAGCCGGAAATCCTGCCCTGTTTGCTCCAGTACCTTCCAGCTCGTGCAAGGCGGCCGCATGCTCAGACGTCTTAGCACAGGATTGTGACAAGGGCGCGTCATGCAGCTAATGCTCAGGACACTGTGCCGGCAAGAATACCATGCCGTCCAGAAAGAAGTCCAACCGAAACTGAGACAGGCCTTGAGCAACTAGCTACGGTTGGCCTTGAACCTTGGAACTGCTGTCGATTCTCGGAAAGGTCTGGGAGAGGCTGAGTGCGGAGGTGGACCGCTGCGAGGCTGCCAGGTCCTTGGCATTCCTTGGCCCACAGCGCATGTTTGCTGTCAATTCGAGTTTTGCCCACGGCCATCTTCAGGCAGGGATGTTAGGGACTTGAAGCGCGTCTCTCGTCGCAGGAGTTCCATCATGCCTGCGGCTCATGCACACCGGAGCTGTGCTTTGGCTCCCTGTGCTTAGCCTTGGTGGCACGGCAGCCCAGGCTTGGATGGCTGCGGCTGAGTTTTCGCGATGCTCTGCGTGAGATCGCCACATGTTTCCTGCTGCAGGTTGTGTCAGCTGGTCTTCCCTGTCATAGGCCGGGTCGTCACATTACATGAAGTCTCGTAAGTCGTAACATGAGAACTGACGCCTGTCCCACTGCAAACATGCGACTTTCCGGAAGACACTATGTCCACATAAGCTGCAGGCTATGTTGTCTTGCATGAATCAAGGTGTTTTCATTCGTTATTGCTCGATAACTCGATGACGAGGAGATGCCCATTTAGCCAGAATCCCGTCCTGATGAGGCATAGCAGCAGGAGTAGTGAGTCTGAGTTGCGTGATGCCAAGTTGCGTGAAAAGCGCTGTGGCTCGGAGACGGATGCAGCTGTTTCCCGTGCAGCCAACTGCCCAAGTTCCTGAGATGGGCATGATGGTGGGTGCTTGAGAGAGAGTACTATTTCAAAAGCAGGGAGCTGACGCGAATGGGGTGGCTCAGGTGCACAGACACATGCTCCGTGCATGAATGCAGCTCCCCACTTAGAGGCCTGAGGCATACTCGCGAAAGAGTGGCTGCGGCCGTTCAGATTTCAATAGGCCGATGCCGCAAACGGCGTGGGCTGGGCTTCTATTGCTCGCCCTGCCCTTCCACGAATTTGGAAATAAGTATTCTAACGAATCTTGCTCGCTTATGATCACAGTGACTGTTCGCTCGGTGAGAAAACTAGACAGTTGGAACGCGGGCGGGAGTGCTGTGAGTGGGCATGCGCATGGCATGAATTGTCTCTCAAGCTTGCAACGACCTGTAGCTGAAGCTTTAGCTTCTGACTGGTGAGCTAGTAGCCTAGCTGCAAAAACCTGTACTAGGCATCTTTAACACGAGAACGGGTCGACAAGCTGCTGCAGTTGCATCAAGGACGACGTTCATGTAAAGACCTGTAGTCTTGCAAAAGCTCATGCCTTGGCTCTGCTAAAATAACAGTGTCGGCCATCCAAAGAAGCAAGAACATGTAGGGCTTGTATCGAGCCGCTAGTGCTGCCTCTGCAATGGCTTCAAAACTGCGGCTGGGACTGGTTGTCGTCCTCTTCCTCTTTCTACGACCTCGGCAGGATCCAACGCGCACCTTGCAGCCCTTCCCTTTCTCTTTACCCTCATCCGACCTTGTGTCAAGAAGCAAGACAGGGAGCTGAGTGTCTGCATTGATAGAGGAATGGGGACTGTCACAACACACACTTACACAGTGTTTCGAACGCACCCTAGCCCGGACAATGATCGACATAGCATACCGGCTTGACAAAGCTGCTTTGAGCACAGCCGTGGGCGGCTTTGCCTAGCAAAGGCAAAGCAGTTCGAAGCGCCGACCGAGCGGAAGCAGCGCTTGGGGAGCTGTCTTTCCTCGTTTCGGCAGAGAAGTTTGTGGGCTTATGTTTTGAATCCATGGTCAAGGCGTGAGCCTGCTCCCTTATGGATCGACTGATCGCAGGAGGGGGCCGGCTAAGGGGTTTCTGGTAAGGCATACTGGTACTGCTTGGAGGGTTGTCCTTCACCAGTGCCGCACGATTGTAAGCCAATCACGCAGCGCAGCGTGCGGGCCTGCAGGGCATCGCCGACGAGCACAGGCAGGCTTCACACGCACATCCTTCCTTCCACCCTAGAGTTCATGGTCACCCTAAGTGCCCAGCATCATGACCCGCCGCGGAAGGTGAAAGGAATCCAGTGTATTGCTGTCCGAAAAGTTGTCGATGTCATGTTCGATTGTACAGCAGGAAGCTTGGTCGACGGTGCGCAGGGCCACAAAGGAGGCTCGCAAGTGCCTTGCACCTCGGATTCGGTCATGTCGTTTTCGGAAGGTCTCACCATCTCCCGGGCGTGTGGCAATTGTGCCCAAGCAGCACCTGACTGTCATGTACCTCCTTATATATAGATTGGCTCATGTTGGCTCGTGACATTACCGATGAGACATCACAGACTATCATCGAGTCATAATGTCATGGACACCCCATAGTACACAGACGAGGCTGTTTTGTAAGACTGGAAGGTGACAGGTGCTTCTACCGGCTTGGGCCTCGCCACAGCGCAGTCTTTGGCCACATCAGGTAACTTTAGCACCTCGGCGGGAATTTCTCGTGCGGCTAGAATTGAACAGGGCCCGTACTTAAACATATACTTTTGATTTCCTCAGATTGGCGGGATGTTGTTGAGGTCTGATCGTCCTCGCCGGTAGGAGCCAGGAGAAACACGAGAAGGCGCTGGAAAGCCTCAGGCGCGGAAAGTACTGTTCTAGGCTTTGGACGGGGTTTCAGGGGAGGAGTATATGGGCGAGAGGCGCCAGTTGGTAGCAAGGCGAGAGCAACGGTTTTCACGTCAGGAGTTGCCGACCCGGGAGCCATTGAATGCATCAGACTGTGAGGGTGTAAGCTACCTGACTTCTCGTGGCAAACGACTGGCGCTTCGACATCAGAAATTGCCTTGCCGGCGATTGCCAGTACCATGGACCCATCGGTTGGCTTGTGAAAATGTCGGAAACGATTTGCAACCACTCCCGATGCACAGTCAGCCGCATGCACCACGGTTGTCGGCTGGGCTCTTCAAGAAGTTCCATGTTTGTGCTTGGAACACCCACGCTATAGGTATGGCAGCCCAGGCGTAGGGTAGGAACGTCTGCGAGGAAATTGGCACTCCCGGAAAACCTACAGTACATTTCACAAGAACAGTCAAAGGTATCACTGCATCACTCATCTGACTAGGGTAACTCGGTTTCGCCGGTATTAGGCCATTTTCTTCGTCGATAGTTTCATGACACGCAGACAAAGAGCATATAGCAGTGCACGAAGCTCCTAGCCCTGTGGACTTCCATGCCAGGCATTTAGGCGCATCCTTCACCTGACCAGTTTGCTGATGCATAGGTATGGAAGTAGTGGCGACTCGCGACCGGCGTCACCGTGCACACGCTGCTCTTTCAGTATGTGTGGATGCTGCTAGTACTCGTGTCTTGTGTTTTGAGTTCCTGTGTTGAGGCACTTGGGAGCACCTGGGCATGTCACCACCCCTCCCCGACTCCCCGTTGCCGTGCGACCTCGCAGATTCACCTGTGCCTGCGGACCTGTCGTTTGGCAAACATGCCAGCAGGCAGCTTACGCCACCTGGTCTAGCCGAGCTGCGTGTCTCGGCATGACGTGGAGTCAGACCACTCGAAACTGACTAACCTCACCCGGTCCGAAAAGCTGCGAGACTCAAAAATTAACCAGACATAACCAGACACGTTCGCAGAGTCCATTGTCATGCCTGTGAAGGCTACATGCCCTTGCAGCTGGACTCGCTGGCATCCGTGCGCCGCTTCGCGGCGGATTTTCTGGCCATGCAGGCTTGCAAGTCGTACCGGGAGCGCTGAAGGTATCGTCCGTGCAGCAACCGCTTTCCCGAGTTGCCTCTCCACTGCCTCGTGCTGAATGCTGGTGTTATGGCTTTGCCGTCAAGGCCAACGTTGCTTGAAGCAGGTTCTGTAGGACAAAGACAACTCACAAACAGAGCGTTGCATGATGCTGTCTTGTATGCAATGACGGTGTGCGTCCATCTAAGCCAACATGACCTTGTGGTAGGCAGGAGACCGTTGATGGACATGAGTACCAACTGGCTGTCAACTACCTGGGCCACTTCCTACTTGCAAACTTGCTAGTCGACCACATGGCGGCGACAGCCTCACCCAGATGCTGAGTTTGGTTAAGCCTCATCGCGTGACGCGAACTGTGAGTCGTGTACAAGCTTGACGTTCGGTGTGTGAGTTATGCAACTTGCATCGTGCCTCAGGAGATCCTGGTCGCATTATCAGCCTGTCTTCGTCGGCTCATCTCATCCCCTCTGCACTCCAGAGAGGTGATTTGAGTGATCTGCAGTCGGCTAGCAAGTACGCTCCATGGCAGGCTCGTGCACGAGCCTGGTCAAGTGGAGAGGGGCCTTCCACACAAATTCACATTTGCAAGATAGTTTGACCTCTAAAGCATCAACTCCCACAGTGCGGGACGGAAAGCACATCTCGAAGTCTTCCCGCTTCTTGTTCCACAGGCTTACGGCCAAGCGAAGCTGTGCAATTTGCTCTTTGCCTACGAGCTGGATCGTCGTTGTCGATTTGGTGGCATCCCCATTGCCTCAAATGCCATCCATCCAGGCTGCTGGAAACGAAGTTCAAGATCGGAAGAGAGAGGGAGAAGAGAGTGCATGATAAAAATGGTTAGAATGCATGACTGGGCAGGCCACCTTCTAATTTGTCTTGTGGAAGTTGCAGATGCTAGCATGCGGCTCGCCTGATGCCTGCACAGGAGCTGTGGCCACCGAGTTGAAACGCCACTTGCCGCAAAACCAGGAGGAAGACAAAGGGCCCCTGGAAGGCGCCCGATTCTCGCGGCTTCGCGCAGGAGTCGTGTCGTCAGGATCAAGTCGGCTGCCAGGAGTCTACCAGGCTCTGAAGTCCGTGGTCCAGCCTTTGCTGGACCTCATCGTGCAGAGTCCGGAGGAAGGCGCTGAAGCCATTTTCTCAAGACCTGGTCTCGGATATTGGTCCTGCAGATACTTGGTGTGTTTCTGGGATGGAGAGCTCTTTCTTATCAGGCTCTCGCTTGGGCACGCTGCAGTATCCCTTTCGGCTGAAAATCACAGGTGCCCGAACCACGGTGCTGCTGGCCACCTCGGAGCAAGGCAAGCTCTCAGGGTACTACTGGCAGGACCTCTGCGTCATGCGTTCAAGGCCTTTCCTTTGCCTTGGTGGGAGTTTCGAAGCCGTACTTCTGCTTTGGAGGACGGTCGTCCTTCGGCATCTTTGGACACAGAGGTGTCCTGCCGCCAATGAATTCCTTGCCATGTTAGCAGATGGTTGGTCTGGATTTGGGCTGACGCTTAACTTGTCCGTGCGAGGTGCAGGGGCTTCTACCCCCACCTCTGCGGGCTCTTCGCATTCTGTCCAGGCTTCTCAAGGCTTGCTTTTATGCTCCTAAGTCCAAGACTTGCCGTGATACGTCTCGTCTGCAGCACCTGCAAGTGTAACACCGCTGCTTGAGAGGCTGTTGCTCCGCCGGAGAAGGCAGCCACATCCTATGACACGGAGACCTGGCGAGAGCTCTGGAGGGAGATCCTCAGCAGGCAAAGCATTTGGTTTTCCGTTTTGAGGAAAAGAGTCCGGGAGACTGAGGCTCCTGAGGGTGTCGGGGTAAACGACGCCCGGCTTGTTGCGAGGAGCCAAACCTGCAAATCTTCCACCGCCAAGGAGCGAGCGATTGGTTGGCCTGGAGGCCTCGGAAAAGCCATCCGCCTTCACCGGCCTGGCATAATCGGAAAAAGCCTTGCATCGCGGCTTGGGTCCTGTCATGTGAAGCCCATAGTCGGCGTGCAACATGGTCTCACCGTCGATGCTGCAGACCTAAATTGAGAGGAAGTGATTTAGACAGAAGCTTGTTTTGTTAGAGTTGGTGTGGATTCAGCAGATTGAGATACTTACTGTCTCCCAACTTAGCTCAGTCTGCCTAAACAGACCTCGAACCATATGCCTCGCCTGGATTGTCCGAGTGTGAGCGCCGAAAGCTTGGCCCGACAGTCCGACGATCTAACAACCAAAGACCTGCTACAGGCACAGCCAAGATGCAATATGCAGTCTTCAGCTCTAGCAGGATTGACGATGTTGATGCGGATGCTGGTGACAGCTACATATCCCATCACATATCAAGGGCCGAGTGCCATGCGCCGCTTCGGAGTCCTGGGTCTGCGTGGCCCCGAGCCCGGCGTGGCGGAAGCGTCTTCGGCGCCGAAGTCGCTGAAGGTATCACTGTCTTGAAGGATCTCTACTTCACACACAGACACACGCGCACACACCCACACAGACATATTGATCTGTATGCGTGTCTGCATGTCTGGCTGGCTGCCGGTCTTTCTGTCCGTATGTAGCTGTATGTATGCACATATGTATGCATGTATGATGCATAATACTGTACATCTATCTATCTGTACACACACACACATGTAAAATTATGTGTATATATATATATATATATTTTTTTTTGAAATACATGTTATACATATACACATACACGTAAATATAATCATATATACCAATAGAGTCATATATATATATATATATATATATATATATATATATATGTAAATATATGTATGCACACGTATAGTAACCCGCAGCACCGGCAAACAGTGGCTTTTGGTTCTGTCAGACAAGTTTTGGGTCTCAACTTGCATTCAGGGAGAATTTAGGCTAACGCTGTTTTCCGCACGTGACCCATCGATGCATTAGCTTCGGCAAATTCCGCCGTTGAACCAAACAATTGCCCCCCCCCC
>BGNK01001422.1:75000-106052 GCA_003297005.1 Symbiodinium sp. clade A Y106 | reverse complement strand
TGGTTTGTGCCAGGTAGACAAATGCGTCAACCTGTAAGTTTAGAAGCTCGAGCTTGTTGGGCTTCCTGGGTGATGGAGGTCTTGCACATACCAGAACGAATACATGCATGCGTGTGCATTATGGTATATCTAAAGATACACACATATGCACATATATAGCAATCTACACCATGAGCATACACATACATACACAATCAGTGCATGTAGTCGGTACGAGAGCACAGGTTGCGCTGTAGCAGAAGCCCGTCCTTGTTTATGAAAAGCTCCAGGCCCTGAAAGAGACTGCAGCCAGAGCCCTTGGCTTCGTGCATCCAGAGAGCGGCAACGTGGAGCCCTGAGATCACTGCCCAGTTGCTGTGCCGCGACCCCAAAGTCTCCAAGGAAGCATGAAGATGTGATGCACCAACCCCAAGAATGCGGAACAGTACACGCGGACCGGGTTGCATCTCTACGTTTGGGTTCAGGAAAGACGGACTAAGTCCGCCGAAAGAATAGTCACACGCCGCGACTCTGAACAAGGGCATTGAATCACTCTGAACACTGAAAGCCGAATGCACGCGGAGGGACAAAAGCAGACCCAAAGACACAGGTCTGGAAGCCACGCCTGTTTGCGGACACGCCAAGCGGAAACCTCCGGGAGCTCACCGAGACAGATTCCCCGACTGGCCAGGCACGGCATTATTTCCCAACCCTGCTGCCCGCTGCACCCTCTTTTGCTCTTTCTCTTTCTCTCTCGCTCTCTCTCCATTTGCCTTGTGTGTGTGTGTGTCTGTGTTTTTGTCTCTGCCTCTCTGTTTCGGCCTTGGCCTCCATCTTGTTCAATTCTCTCTCCGTGCTCTGCTATGCTACACTACTCTACGCTCACGCTGTCTCTGTCTCTCCCTCTCTCTCTTGTGTTGCTCGCTTTCGATGCGTGTTCGGTCATCGACAAAGTCTTCAAGTTGAGCGCTGGGGAGTCCCTTTTCTACAATGTGCTGAAATGTCCAATGCGTCTTGCTCTCCTTGGTTACGGACCTCTTGCAGAATTTGTCGTTTACGGCTGTCTGAGAGTGTGTTTTTGATTTGCCTCGGTTAGAAAGTCACAATTTCTCTGCAAAAAATGGCGCAAACATGAAGCTCGTCGACGAATGGGCCCGGAGTAGGGATTGGTACCGAGTTCGCCAGCACTGATTGGTGTAATGTAACCCTTTGCATTTCAGTGTGTTGCCGGAGAGTGTTCCAAAACACCCGGAGTTGACAAAACGAAAAAACGTCTTGAAGGATTTCGCCGAATCCGTTCAGGTCGCCGCTCAATACTTGGAAGGTTTAGAGGAGGGCAGACTATCCCAGCCTTATAAGGTTTTGTTGGAGGGACGAATGCTGGGCTGGCTTTGGGTTTTGATGGGCAGGTGCTGTGGGCGGAGCCTCCATGGGCTCCCGGCAGTGTCCTGGCGGGCGGCCTCACCTCGCATCGCCAGTGGGGCTTCTTGGCCGACGATAGAGCACCCATTAGAGTGTCGGAGCTGTCAGAAATCTACCGCAATGAATCTAGTCTCCATCGGCGAAACCAACTGCATCTCAGGATGGGGCCCATGGATCTGGCACAGGTCTCGGCCGTGGGTTCTCTCGAAACGCATGGGTGTACTTACTCTTTCAACTACGTGTTGGGGTTCGTGATGCATGGCTGCTGCTAAAGCTAGAGATTCGCTGGCGTGCATTGCATTTGTGTTGGGAGCTCTTCTGTGAGGCTGAGCCGTGTGACTTGCTGTGCTACACCCCTGCTGCTTTTCCGACGGCGCGGTGCTGCTGGTAAGGGCGGACGAGGCTGGAGAGCAGCCTGTAGTCTGGTACATCGACTTCGAGAAGTAGACAACTATGTTCGCGCAGGTGCAGTTTCCCTACCACAGCTGTTAGCCATAACTCTTTTAGTTGCTGCACGGCAATACCGCCAGTGTACTGCAATTCCCTGCCATGCCTCGAAGCTGGCAACACCTTTGCAAGTACTTGAGGTTCGCACATTAAGGTCCACATTAAGCCTTGAGTCCTTTTGCATCCAGGTCGCTGGCCCTGGCAAAGCTTCAAAGTAGTACTGGCAGTAGTAATTCTCCTCGTCATCGTCGTCGTCGTAGCAGCAGGAGTAGCAGTAGAAGTAGCAGTCAGGGGAGTGAAGAAAAACAACCAAGCACTAGTACTGTTAGTACTAGTACTGGTACGAGTACCACCACTACTAGTACGACGGCTACTACTGCTGCCCAGTAGTAGTAGTAGTAGTAGTAGTAGCAGCAGCAGCAGTAGTGCAGCAGCAGCAGTAGTACTAGCAGTAGTAGTAGCAGTAGCAGTAGCAGTAGCAGTAGTAGTAGTAGTAGTAGCAGTAGCAGTAGCAGTAGTAGCAGTAGCAGTAGCAGTAGCAGTAGTAGTCGTCGTCGTCGTAGTCGTAGTAGTACTTAGTGGTGGCAGTGGTAGTGGTAGTGGTAGTGGAACTGACTATCGTCGTCATCAGTAGTAGTGGTTACGGCTGGCTGCGTGACGCTTTCAGTAGTGCTTCGTCCAGGAGCACTTGCAGCTATCAATCATCGGGGGGCATTGCCAAAGTGGGTCTAGGGCGTTCTGGGATGAGCAGCAAGTTGACAGAAGTGCTTGATATGTGCGGGAACTCGGAAAATTCGGTAATTTCGAGAACCGTCGCCAGTCGTCAGAATCACATGATGGGGGAGGTCATCGCTAGATTCAAACAATGCAAAAACAAGCACATGTCTGATATCAACATCATGGATTCATAGACCAGAGAACGGTGCCGTGGCCCGCTTTTGCCAGGTAGCCAGCGGCGGGATGCCCCGAAGCCTCGACGAAAGGTTGGATTTCAGGATCTTTGGAAGACGAGCATGATAAAAGATGACGTCCTCTGCAGGGCCTGGGCACTATGTCAAGGATGTTGCTGTCTGGGCGTTGAACTTCTTTGTTTGTGTTCCTACAGGTGGCCAAACCTTCGCATTTGGTCGCGCTTCGCGCTCCTGGTCTGCAAGACTGAATAGTGGCAGCTCGCATGTGTCTGCAGTCTCACGAGGTGTGGTCCAGCGAGCCCAGTGTCCTGTGGCCTGTCGTGCCAGTCAAAGCGGCGCATTCTGCCAAGGTTGGTGAGGAAGCACAGCAAAGAGCCTGCAAGCTGCAAGAGGCCACCAGAAGAGCAATGTTTGCACCGCCATGGCACTCGCTCCAGCAGACGTGTGTTGAGCAGGTCACTGTAGCCTCTATCGCGGTAGCTGCAGGAACTTGTCAGCCGAGCCCATGGGCAAGTACAGCAGGGACTGCAGAGGCCGACTCTGGCAGAGTTCCGAGCTTGGCAAACTCAGACGCGCCTGCTGCAGGTCTTTAATGCCTGCCCAGAAGCTGCACCTTACCCTGGCGGTTCTCACTCTGCGGTCGGAGCAGGATGTGCAGGTGGGTCGATGCTTTGCGCCATTCCCCTGCCGCAACTGCATGAGCTGCTACGACAGCCTCCTGCACTGAAGGCACATAGTTTCCGTTGATTTTGAGGCCTGTATCGGAGCGTAGCATGCCGTAGGCTGCCAAGCTTGGTCTAGCCAACGCCGCTGCCGAGTTTGCCAAAGAACACCCTGGAGCCTCAGCGGCACTTCGGTTTACAAAGAAGGATCCCCTGGCAGGCAACGTGAATTGGCTCGCTTACCACCACGTACCGCATGCGCTTTTGACTTCCTGGACAAGTGATGCACAAACTGTTGGTGGACCTCCAAGATCGCTGAACTGAATGATCGTTTGAAACTCAGGGTGATGGCACCTTTCTCTGCCGGTTTCCAGTCAAGCCAGTCTTAAGACAAGCACAGGGTTTTGCAGTTTGGAGTTGGGCACGTGGTCAGATAGCTGTTCCGAATGTAGTCTTTGAGCGACCCGTAGCCGTAGAACACGTACGGGCCAGATGCCGAGTGATCAGAAACCAGTTTGACCGAATGACAAGCCCAACTTGCAACACGGCTGCTCACAGTTGAAGCGCTCGACCACTGCTCACCATGCGCAGTTCCGGAGTGTAGAGACATGTAAGCACGGACACGCGTGGGAGTGCGATACGTAACATCTTCAGACCCTTGGCTTATACTCCCAGCCTGCCTAGCGGCCTAGCGAGTGCATGACAGAGCTTAACGGCTTAAACCCAATGCTCCACAGAGGAGTCTGCTTTCAACAATTTCCTTCTCAGGGCCACTGAACTTTCGCCTTAGCGGCCTGGACTCAGACGGTGACACGGCCCGATGCTCAGGACAAAACAGGGTCACTAGGACAAGTCTCTGAACTGCTTCTGTGACGAGGTTCTCTTTGCCAAAGTGCGGCCGGAGGACGAAGCCAGCCTACGCTCCCTGCACAGGCGGATCCAGGAGCGGATGCTTGCGGGCGAAGGCGCCCATTCGAATGCAGGCCGTATCGGGCATACAGCATACAGCCTGCTGTGCCGTGGCAGGGGCAGTTCCGGCGAGCACCTCACCCGCCTCACAGGTCGCAGAACCTGAGCAGGTTCAGAATGACCAGGAGCTGCCTTGACAAACTTGCCTCACCGGTCGAACCCTCAAGGTAACCATACTGTTTGTTTTTGGGCAGGCAAGCTTTTTGTCTCGGAGCTGCTTTAGTTGCGTAGAGCTGCCGAATCGAGGAGCCGATCACCACCTCGTCCAACGAGAAGCTCAGCCGGTACCTGACGTCGATGGCTTAGAGCAGCCATGGTGAAGAGCTTCTAGGAAGTGCCTAAGTTGCAAATCACTCCTTGCGCAGAAGCCGTGCTCCATCTGCACAGCACGCCGAACTTGCATGCGTGCAGACTGCTGGAGAACCTTTCTGCCTAGGCGCGTCCTCCGTCACGATGCCGTGCGGCTCGGGCTAGCGCTGCGAAGTGATGGTTCCGTGGGGCTGCAGGACCGACCTGAATGATGCATTTTTGAATACTTTTAAGTCAGCTCCACGCCAGAACAGAACGAGCAGGGCTCCTGGACCGGAGATAGAGCTGGTTGGCTTTCCTGTCTCAGGAATTGCTTGCCTTGCCTTTCTTCAAGTCAAACGGCTTTTTGGAGCAGCTTGCCCCAGGTGTTAAATGGGGCATGTTCAGGATTACTTCACTTCAGGTTGCAGGCTTACGGAAACTGCACTGTGGAAGGGGAGGAGGGGCGGGCATTCTCAGGTCAGGTGTTCATGCAGGTCGGGTGTTCATGCCGCACAGCAGAATAGCCAAACGACTCCCAGACGGTGCCATAGTGCGCCCACCTGCCTGCCAAGGAAAGATGTGGAGGCGGAAGTTCGCTGCAACAACAAGCAGCGCTTCCAGCTGTGGACAGAAGATGGTGCTGGGCGTATTCGTGCGAGCCAGGGCCACAAGATGAAGGAGGCGCGGCATTTCAGACAAGCGAGTTTCGCGTCACCCTTGCCTGAGGAAACATGCACAGAACTTGAATGTCGATGTTTTTACAACTTCAACTTCCAGGTGGTGGACTCGGAGTTGCTGCAGCCCGTCCAGCGTGCGGAAGATCTTCCTGTCTGTATCCTGCATCAAAGCCACTCTTGCACTGTCAAGCGTCCCTTCTGTGATCCATGATCGGGAGCTTGCGTGCGGATGACCGCTGCGTTCTTGCATTGATGTGAGCAGTGAGGTATCCATGGCACCTACTTCACGAAGTGGAGCCCGAAGAAGAAATGCCAAGTGCAAGTCTGGAGCCAAATCAAGCAGGAGGGGCTGAAGCCGATGGGACGCAACCACATACACTTCGTGCCCCACGAGGCCGAGCTTTCCGGGAACCGGAAGAGAGTGAACTCAACGAGAGTGGAGAAGAAGGGACGGAGAGAGGCCAAACGGATTCTATTTCTTATGACCCGACTCTGGGTGACAAGCTTTTGTGACATCGATGGGAGACATCCCATGATAGCGCATGGCGGCTTGGATACGTGACCAAAAACACAAAAACTACTCGATGCACATGGCCTGCAAAATCCACGGACCACGGACTCATTGCACGCGGGTCTCGACAAAAATCCCCGCCAGTAGCAGATCACAATACTTTGCGCTGCCTTTTTCTTCTGCTGCAATCCACCGGTCCGCTAAAGCGGGATGCGAGAGAGACACGGCTGCTCCAGTTTCGTCTCGTTTCTGTGACATGCTCGAGAGGTTGGCTCTCGCACGGTCATCAGCGGAATGCGAGAAGGCAGGTTGGGTCTGTCAGGCTTCAATCTTCGACATCGTGTGGTAATGAGAATCCCGTTCCGGGTACGCATCATAGAGTTCTAGCATACGTAGATACACGGGGGGGATCCTTGTCCGTGTCGATGTGTGTTCTTGGTACTTCTTGGTCGTAAATGTGCTTGTGGCATGTAGGAGCTCGCATTGTCAACCGCATAAGCGAGCCATTTCCGCTGGAAATGACACAAATCGCATCAGCCCAGACTGTGCCGTGGCCATCTACCTGGACGTGCCAAAGGCGCTCGAGCAGGGAATCAAGCTGTACCGCTCCGCCAACGATGTGGTCGCTTGATGTTGATTTTCAGATGAGCTTGACTCAGCTTGACAGAGTGGAATTACGAGTTTCCTTGAGTGGAGAAGACGTGAACCCTTTTGTTTGGAGGGCCTCCGCAACTTGTGTAGCCACGCCCGTGTGCCGTACATGTTCAGTTAAATGCTGTTTCAGGGCGTCTCAGCATATCTCAGCGCCGCCCCGCCCGCTCAGATTCTTACACGTGGGGATGAGTCTGGCAGAATACCTCCGGCTCTTTTCCAACGTGTGGTGGAGATCAAGAGCGGCCGATGCCTTTGGCTCCTCGGAGGAACGAGGGTTTTGGGAGTCAGGGTTGCGGGTTTGTGCAAGATGCATGGCGCCACGATTCGAGAGAATTTCTTGGTTTGACCTTTTAGGGGTACCCGGCAGTTCGAAGAGGCCAGGATGCAAAAGGGGTTTCGGGTTTTGTGGTAGCTGCTCATGGCAGCTAAGGCCAGTTGAAGAGCCCTGCATCGACACGACCGACAGCGAGACGGCCGAAGAGGCCTTGTCTTGCACCTAATCGCGACCCCACTTTAGACTCAACCGCCATGAAGGCAAGGAAGAGCAGCGGTTTTTCAGATTTCGGCTTGTATAGGCTTTGCAAAAACAGTGAATTCTTGGAATTCTCTGTGCTGCTCACATTTTGCGGCAACTGAGTGCCCCCTTGAGTGAGGTCGGGCAGGGCTTCTCAGCAGCACTTCAAGAAGCCTCAGTTCGCACGTCTCGGCGTCGCACAGCTTCACAGCCTGCTCGCTTCTGGTGCACATCAGGCTTCCACCCGCACGTGAAACTGGCAAAGACCAGCAGAGCTCACGGCAAAGCGCGGATTCCGAAAGCTTGTTGGCAGGCCAGGCAACCGGATTTTGGATGGTCGCAGCAGGGCTGCAGACACTTTGAAAGCTAAACACACAGTCCTTTCGCGTTGCGCAGGAATTTCGAGACACCGACCTTGGACCAGTTGTTGTGGATCGTCTGGAGCTTTGCCGGATGAAGGCAGATGCAGGAGGCGCCACATCCAATCGGCTCGCTCGAACATGAGATCCTGAAACCGGAAGAACGGGGCGGAGACAAACAGAGGGCCCTCTGCATGTACACGCGCAGTGCCTTGGACTGTGCGCCCTTCAAGCCTGGCAGAGAGAGAGAGAGAGAGACCCCGTCTGCTAGCTGCTACTAGGTAACAACATACAACGATTAAGTCATGGCTGGACAGGCTACTACCAGATTGAAGCTTCGGTCCCGCTTGATCATCGAAGTTCATAGTTGACGAGTTTATGAGGTTTGCCAACAGAGCAGACCTGGCCAAGAGCGATGCTCAAAGATTTTAGCATTCTCGGCCGAAGGTTCCCCGCAGATTTTCCACGACCCAGCAGAACGGCCGAAGCGCGGCTGTGAAAAAGGGACTCACGTGGTGGGGAGAGGCGAGGGTGGATCACTTACCGGGGCCACTCCGGGCACTGGATGCAACCAGACTTGGTGCTTCCCAGGTCATCGATGCCGCCAGCCGCTTCCCCTGAGAGTTCGCGACATCCTCGGTGACAGTGGGGCGATCTGAGCAATGGTCGCAAGCCTTGCCGTGACTGGACTTGCTTAGTTTGTTTCCATTGCCCAGGGATTCGTGAAGATTGGTCGGGAGAAGAGGGGTGGGGTGCTCTGACCTATTGGAATCCTTTTGGAACCATACGAGCCAGGGTCATCGAGCTTGTCTCGCCTGATCCAGGAGCAGGAAAGTTGCCAAGATGCATCTAGCAGCAAGCAAGGCGGCTTGATGACGACCTTCTGCATCGTGACTAATCCTTCGGTTGCCAGAAATCGAATGGCCTTTGATCACATGTTCGTGTCCTTTCTTTCAAGGTCTGCCTTTCGCTGGAAAACTTCTGAGGAGGAGGCTCAAGCCACAAAGTACAGGAGACCGGGCCAGGCTGGATGAACAGTGCAGACTCTGGCATAGCTTGGAGTCGATACAACTTAAGTTTGAGATGGCCCGCGATCCTCGTTGTCTCACCTCCTGCAAATGAGAATACTTTTGCAGAGCCAACTCTGCGATTCTAGGTTAAAATTCGATCTCGCATCCCTGCCATGTGCGAGGTTTCAACAAAAAAGCAGGCCTCTAGCATTGTCCATTGTTGCAGGCTGGAGGACTAGGCGAATGGCGCAGTACTTCGACATGGTTTGCACTGGCCCAACTGGAGGTTGCAGTCCCATGCTCGGCTTGCAAAGCTGCATTTCGAAGGCGACTTGACATCTGATTCAAGGCCGAAATTGAGCGCAATGTCGAACGCACGTTCGGTATGTTCACAAGTTCACGGAAACCCTTCTAATTCAGCGAGCACGATGCACTGGCATGTGTCCTGGCCGCATGGCCGTCACTGTCGAGGTGGTCGCGGTCAGCGGCACAGTTCTTTTCGCGCTTTGTCCTGCAGGATGTATTTGAGCACGTACGCTATTTGCATCTATTTCTGGCACTCTGCCGGGGAGGCTGGCTTGGCCCGAGGGTGCTATGTAACTACTCATGAGTCTTTTGGAGCACTGTGTCGGGACAGAATCCCGACAACCTCGAGTCTAATCTCAGTCTTTGGTTGTAACATGCTTGTTCTTGCCCCCGGTGCTCAGACAAGCAGTGGGGTTCTGAAAAGTATCCACAGCATCACAACTAAGTGTCTCAATCTACGGGTCCTTTAAGTCACTAGGTGCGCCCGGAGTTGCAGAGCGACCTCTCATGTTTAAGGCTGGCTCTTTGCCGGGATGCTTTTCTGTGCGAGAGCTCAAAGCAAAGTTGGGACAAGTCGAGGACTGCACTCCAAGTGCTTATATACCGGTTGTCGCTTGCGCTTCGGCCAGTGGCCAGTGAAGAAAGGAGGGAAGCAGGGCATGCTTGATGCAGGTTTGGCAGCTGAGCCGGGTTCACACCACATTGTAGAGGCCGTCCATGGAGGTCTTGTTAGTCTCTATGCGGTTGGCATTTTATGCTTTGCCAGTCTTGCTCGGCTTTCTGGCTTCTCTAAGCTCGCGGCTTGGATTCTCTTGGTTCGTGCTCCTGCAGCTTCTTCACTTCTGGATCTTGTGGGCTTGAGGCTTCCCAGCTAGTTTTCGTACGGTAGACGCGAACAGATACTAGACTGATGAAGGCCGCAGTCAGCGAACACGGGGCAAAGCGCAAGTTTAGAACTGCGAGTGCCAGATCAGGGGCCTAGCGTCTGATTGAGTGCGAAACATCAGAAGGGGACGCGACATAACGCAGCATAGAGTCTGCATACGGCAAGGGCTTTGCTTGGGCCAGTGCCGCGGGCGGCTGCAGGAGCAGCGGCTGCTTCACGGGACGCGGGCTCTGGACGATGCCGAGCTACTCCAGGCTTTGGCATCCGATGAGGCGTGCCCGGCCCCTCGAAACCGAGATACTAGTACTTAGCGCTTGAAAGGCTAAGGTCTTGAGAAAATGTACTTATACGCTTCTTTCACAGCTGCCCTAAGTATGCGCTTAACAGGTAAACTGCTACAGCCAATTTTGATCTTGAGGCCTAAGCCACTTCGGTGAAGCCTGCATGCTTAAAGCGACTGGGCATGATGTTACCCAGCGGGGCACGCAAGCTCGTGAGCTTCAGGCCCTTCGTCTGGTTTGTGTCCGAACTCTTCGGCGTCTAGCTCTCAGCGGCGGAAGCGACCGAAGGCTTGCCTGCAGCATCCTGCAGCATTCTATACTGCACGTGCGCACGCGTCGACCCATGTTCGCCGGTCGCGACTTTCTGGAGCTGAAGACTACTGCTGTTTCGTCGTCAGCGGGCTATCCATGGAAAGCCCGGACAATGCAAACGAACACGGATAGGCCCGGATAGGAATTGCAAAAGAACAGGTGTTGTCTGTAACGGCACGAAAAGCCGCAGACAAAAAAAAGAAAGGCCAACAACGACAAAGACAGCCGCGTAAACAAGAGCAACAGATGCCTGACGGACAAGAACAACCATCAGACAGGGGGGACAAAGGGAAACCAGGGAAGCAAGTGAAGAAAGCATCAAGCCGATGGTAGTATACCGAAAGAATGGAAAATATGAGTCGCAACATGTGTGAAGGAAATACGAGACTTGGTTGAGGTCTGCTGTGCCATGGCTTATCTTGTTTTGCCAGAACGGTTGCTCTCAACGGCTGGGAAGACTGGGGTGGGCAGGCTCCGCCTTTGGGATCTGGATCGTGGTCAGGCTGATTGCGACTTGGTGGGGCACACGCTCCTCCATGGCATACACTTCAGCTCTCAGTTGCTTGAAGCTATGCCACCCTTGTCCTTCCTAGGTCCGCTATCCTTTGCATATCGGTGCATTGGCCCTCGCAAAGGGCACTCACGGGCAGCAAGGACCGCTCTGTACAGTGCCTTCGTCAGAAATCAGAGTCTTTTCTGCTCCAAGCCTTGCACATCCTGCATTAGAAGACGACTTGCGTGCTCTGTGTTTGCCAGCGCCGAAGTCTTGCATGCGGTTGATGTCTCTCATTGGCAACAGAATCGCAACAGGTTGTGGCGATTGACTGGCGAGTGCTTGCTAGAGATGTCCCCCGGATGCAGTACTGACATTGCCACCGTCTTAAGCTCCAACAATCTAAGTATCTTGCTGAACAGGCGTGGGCATCTGGACGCGGCAACTTGGTCTTTGCAAGCTGAATGGGGACCCCTGCGTCATGTCATGCCCACCAACCCTTCATGCACCCTCGCTCAGAAGAGCAGATGTTTGGGATTTAGGACAGTGCATTAGACTGTGCCGAAGTGAAAAAACCCAAGTAAGCTTGTCAGAAAGAGCTTATGCGGATATATGGACAGCTGGACACTACTAAGGTTCAGTGCCTGTCGGCAGACTGGGAGACAAATGTTGCTTTGTCGGCCAGCCTGGATCAAACGCTCGTGTGGCCTGGCTGAACGGTAGCTTTTGCGCTCGCCATGTGCACGCACGGATGGTAAGGAAAGACCAGTAGGCTGAGGTTCGTATAACCAGGCATTTCTCTCTCTCTCTCTCACACACACACGTATCCTCGTGCGGAGAGTACTCATGTTTTGGGAGACCAGCGTTGTTCACATCTTGCGACAGGCACCAAGCGGTTCAGATGTGAATTCAGGTGATGCTGTCGGCCAGCATTTTGTAGGGACTGTCGAGTGGTTCCCGGCTTGTGCTACGCCTATGCAGGAGGAACTGCGGAGGCATGGGTGAAACGAAGAAGACTGGCAGGAGAGGTTCTGCACCAACGGGCAGCAGAATCTCAAGACTACAGACGAGCTGGAGGTTGTAGGAAGGCCAGCCACTGATCCGAAAGAAAACTTGCGAGATGTCTTCGAGAACTGCGACGATGTGCCGATCTAGCGGCTCATTGACACAAGCAAGATCAGTGCGAGCAGCACAGTGAAAGACTGGCCGGAGCTGGGCTGAAACAAGCACCGTCGCTGAGCCATTGCAAATTAAATGTTGAAGACGGACGATGCCACCTCGGGTTCGCAAGTGCTTCGGAGTCACTTTTGGAGGATGTGGACGTTGACAGATCGTTACTGAATCAAGTTAGACAGTGAGCCACTGCGACTGGGCTTCAGCGAGCTCAGGGCCGTAGACGAAAAGCATCGTCTTCATATCTCTGACATGGCCGTGAGGGCACGTGGGTGGTGGGCACGACCTCCACGCGAGTGCGGGCCACGTCACTTCGTCCGAGGCCTTGAGATAGCTGAAGGCCAGTCCTAGTGGCCCACTATCCCTTTGCAAGCCGACATGCATAAAAAAGTTCGAAAGCCAGAGGCCAAAGCAACAAGCCGGGAGGCAGCATTCTGATACGACCCTTCGGGCACCTTAGGGCCGACATTCTGTTCCCGCCCTCAAAGGCCCCTCTCTGCATCAGAGCCGGGCACCCTCTCCGCCCCTGAGCGGGTATATGCATAACTTCCTGAGCGTGCATGCATAACCCGACCTACCTGTAGCCCGCGAAGAGAACCGATTCCCAAACATGTCAGTCAGCCTTGGCTGGCCTCGGGGCCGATGAGGAAGAGCTACCCACTCGCTTCGTCGCACACATGGTCTGGGAATTGCAGATAGGGGCAGTGGTTCCAGTTCATGTTAATGGCGTACCATTGCAAGAAGCGAGAGGGCAACCGGAGGGGCGATGCACGAGGAATCGGAGGAATCAAGGAAGCCCCTCCCAATCCGATCCCAGATACTTTCCCAGACTTTGCCCAAACTTGTCAGAAACGAGGTTTTGGGACCTGGACACCGGCGAGATCTTGCAGGAGTTGATGGAGACTCAGCCTGCAATCGCGGACGTGTGGAAGCAGCCTGGATCTCTTCTAGCACTGCGCCAAGATAGCCCGCCCTAGCTTGCACCGTCCACTGATTTTGACTGCTCGAAGATCATGAGCTCAGAGTTTCGTTGTGCCGCACAGATTGCAGCAAGGACCATGCAAGCCCTGCTGTCAGCCTTGACGTGGATTGGGTCGGCCGACAGGTTCAGACAATGAGCATGAAACGAGCCAATGCTTGTAGGATTTGTGCTCCGGAAGTCTTGTCTCACACACCGGTGTGCAATACTTTGAGTGTCTAGTCGCCCACATGGCTCGCACCCGCAGGCCCTGGCCGGTGCCATGGATGGGTCCTTGCAGCTTTGGGACGGGCTGGTTCGCAAGCCAAGAGCACATAGCTTTGTGGGGAAGCTGCATGTTCTGTACACAAGACGGGTTGCGAACACGTATTGTATTATGCAGAAGTCACTGACAAGCAAGGATGCAGCTTATCGAGGCTATAGAATCGACTTTGCCTTGTCATCAAGTGGAAATCAGCGTACGATTGCTGGGTGGTCTCGCCTGGACCAGGACCTGCGAAGCACAGCTGCTGAACGCAGGAACGGCCACCAAGCAGAGCTGCGCTTTCTGCGAGCAGCACAAGCTGCACACATCCGTGCCTACATGCATGCCTACCACCGATCGGCTGGCCTGCCTGTTTGTCTACCTGCCTACCTCCTACCCTCCTGCTGCGTACCTACCTACCGACCGACTCACCTTTCTCCCTTCCACCATGTACCTACCGAGCGAGCGATCTACCCTCCTTAATGCTGCCTGCCCACCTACCTAAAGAAGCTACCTACTTTCATGCAATCGATGCAACACACTATACACACTTAGACACTGTTGTGCTGAAGACGGTGTCCATCTCGCGAACAATGCATTGGTTCCAGTGTACAGACAGCAGGGCGTACCGACCTCAAAAAACCAGGTCTGGTCAAGCATTGGAAGCCTTATCAGCCACTTGAGCCTGCTCACTCAGGCAAACTGGAACGACCTTCAAGCCGTGAGTGGAGATCTCTCGGGCCGTGTCGTCTTGTGGGATCTCGCTCCGCTTGAAGCTCTCTGTCCGAAGAAGTAGGACACGGCACCGCTTGAATGGAGTCAGCTTACGCATCGCCAACTGAACTATCCTTGGCGCGTCGCCTCGTCGCTGGTAGGAAGGCTTGAGCTTCAAGTCGAGTATGACCAGGCCAATCCAGCACCTGACTTGACAGGCTCTGCGGCTTTGTTCACCCGATGGCCCAGCCATCACCTGCATGCCACTCGACGCAAGGCTACTGCAAGGTGCTTGAAATGAGGCCGTGGTAAACCCAGACAAGTCACGCCAGTACGTGAAAGTCAGGTCGGTGAACCCTGACATGCTGGAGGTTGCAGCTGGGGGTATTGATGGGACCCTCTACCTCTGGAGCACCTCAGCTTGCAGAGACGACAGTGGCAGCTTGTACATCTCGCGGCCGGATGCAAGGCTGCAGAGAGGCTCGGATGCGCAAAGCGATCCAAGCACATAGCTGCTTTCCTGAATTATGGCTCCAGTCCGTTTCAGATTGGACGGAGTTGGAAGGCTCTGCAGTTTTCGTACTGGAAGTCGACTGGGCTGGGCGGAGTGCCTTGACATCCGGTGACGATGCTTTCCAGCATTTGGGCAGAGGACCAGGCTGTCGCGACATCCGAAACATCTCCAGTCGACTGTGCTTGCGCGAGGATGGCAGGCTGTGTTTTTGGAATTTGATTCTGGGGAGCTGCCTTCGTGCGCCTTGGCGGCGACCAGACAGCTACAACTTGCGGAATCAACCCCAGTGTCTTCTTGCAGGGCTCGTAGTGAATCGAGACATCTCTGGAGCGCCTTGCGTCGGCATTCAACCCAAGCAGACACAAAGCTCGACGGTATCTTTGCATCAGAAGGTCCTCCGTGGACATTTAGAAGCAGTGAGCTGCCTTGTAGCTTCTTGGCCGCATCAGAGTCCTAGGAGTGGACCACGCGAGAAACTGAGAGATACTTTTACACACCATGCACGCATGGACGAACATGTGCTTGTTTGTTGTTCGTTTTGTTTAGCTGCACTTTGCCATCTAGTTGGCACAAGTTGATTGGTTCAGCATTAGTGAAGTCAGGAAGCAAAAGGATAACAATAAAAACAAGCTGTGAGCAGCAGGCAGGATCAGGAGTATTGCATCCAAGACTAGTGACTACCGCTGGCAGAAAAAATTTCATAATGTTAAAGTGGATGGTGTCAATGAGAGGTGAACTGGCCGTCGGCCGTCGCCATCAGCGCTGCTGCAGATTGCACCCTGCGACTCTGGGACCGTGGATCTGCGCCAAAATCGGGCTGAAATCTGAAACCTACCGCTCACCCTACTCCCGTTGCGCAGGATATCGGAAGAGGCCTCTGCAGCCTGGTCATATTTCAGGGATGCCACACTGATTTTGGATTTTTTGTGATGGTCTTCAGACCCAGGTCTTCGCTGCCTCCCGAACCACAGGCTTACGGCTCTGGAGGTTGATTGGGAACAGCAGCGAGTCCTTGCTGTAGGGGCAGCCGCCCGGCACAGAGCACGTGGGAACTGTGGAAGTTGAAAGGCTTGTCAGAGCTGCATATGATCTACTGTATATATGATTCTTCTTGTTGTTGAGGTAATGGGGTACGGGTGCGCATTGGAACAGTGTATAGTGCACTACGACCAGATCAGTCGAGCACTCTCTCTCTCTCTCTCACACACACACACACGAAGTCAAAACTGTAAACTCTGTACTCGCATGTACGCTTAAGCTACGCACTTACTTGTAGTTTCTGCGGGATGCACGTACGCACCCGAGGACCCGGTGCTTCGTCTTCGCGATGTCTTCCGCCGTGGCGTTTGCGTCAAGGAATTGCCAGAGCAGCTCGCAATCATTGGCTTCAGATTCAGTCGGCAGGATCGAAGAAGAAACACCACAAGCAGCACAGCAGTTCATGCTTTGTGGGATTCGCGGGCCTTCGCACCCCCAGGTTCTTGGTATGTGTTAGGCTACGGCTCTAGCGCGAAGTCCGTGAGTTTGCTTAGCAAGGTAGCCTTAGCTTGGAAAGCTGACTGCAGTTCAAATATACGTCAAATTTATACAGCTCTGTGCATTGTTCATTGCTCCTTGTGGTGTGTAACTGAAAGTCAGCTTCTTTCTGCCGACCAGTCAAAGCACTTCGAACCCGAGACCTCGTCTGGCTTGTCCAAGTTGCGAGAGCGTAAGAAGAACCACTCGTCCCTAGCAACGGGTCCCGACGCTGCCTTCTGCAAGGTATGACCGGACTGTCTTCTGTGTGGCGGTTGATTGGACTACCATGCAAGCATTGCTGCTAGCCCGAAAGCGGTTGTACGGTTTGACCCACCCCATGCTGTGCTCATGCCAGGACCGGTGGTGATGATTGTCAACTGATCCTATGGGATCTTCATGCATCAAAGGCAGCCGTTGTTTTCGAGACGCAGATTCGTGCATGCCGATGCGAGCTTGTACACAATGCCTACAGGCTTGACCGACAAGAACTTTTTGCGGCACCATAGCCTTACACCCTTTTGGATTGATGGTTTTTTGGACTCAGGCCATTTGACACTTCGCGGGGTTGGTTCAAGCGGGGCTCGACACGGCTTCAGCAAACTCTGATAGGTGCTGCGAAGATTTCAAGGACACCATCATGCAGTTTGCTGTGTTGAAGCAGCGGCATGCCAGCAATAAACCTAGCTTGCGCAAGACGCATGGTATGTATTCGCCGGCGATGCCAGTCGACGACATGCCCAGCTCAGCCGTGCAGCAGACTCGGTGAAAGTTGAGGATTGGAATGGCCGATGCTGCCTCAGCGGAAGTTGCGATGGCAGCCTGCTTCTTTGGAATCTGGACACTGCAGAGGCGGTGTGCTCGAAAACCTGGATCACTCTGCACGTGTCTGTGAAAAGTGCCTCCTGCAAGAGCTTCGTCAGTCCCGAGCTTGACATGCTTGATGTTTGCAGGTGCTATTGCAATTGGCAGGTCATGATAGCGGTGCACGCTGTTGCCTGGCGACTAAACAGGTGACGCGAGAAATGAGGCTGTAAAGGTGACTTAAGGTGACTTCCTTTCCTTGAGTTGCAGTTTCTGAGCTGCTTCGGCTTGCTGCTCCTTACCGCCTTTGCACGGTCTGCCCTTTTTCTCGCCCCATGGTTGGTCGCCTCGACCGAAATGAAACCTGCACGGCCCGTTTTGATGTCATCGTGGCAAAGGAGTGCAGTCGTTGTGCACTATTTGCGTGCCAACAGAAATGTAGAGAAGTGGCGCCTCGTGTTGTTTGCTCAGCTTAGCGGCGGGGGCAACCTAGCTGATGCAGCAATGAAAGCCAATGCCGTCCCCATTCGGGATAGGCCGCGACATATTCCCTGCAACCTCGTCCGAACGACAACAGCTCTTTGGGAGGAGGGCGACAGTTCCAAGGCATTGGCGTGGCCTGGTCAGCACGGCAGGCGCTGACCGGTGGTGAGGACCGTTCCCTGCGGCCTCTAGGCATGCAACTTTAGCCACATAGGTTTGATCGGGATCGTGAGTTCAAGCTTTGAATGCCGGCGCAAACTAGAGTAACTAGAGATTAGAGATCCAACAGCAACCGTTCCATTCCCCGTCCTTGCAGAAATCTAGGCTGCTAGGAGACGAAAGCTCCCGCTGTCCCAGCGCCATGGCCTTGGCCACAGGTTGTGGGATTTGTCAACGGCTTCTTGGCATGCCCTCACTAAGGTGGCAGCATCTTGTTAGGAACTGTTTCTGCTTCCGGTGATTTGAATTTTGAGCCCGAGGCCGCCAAGGTTGCAGTGCTCGAAGGTCACACAGCTGCTGTTTGCGGCGTGCTGTCGTTGCACATTCAGTTTTCTCGATTTGATTGCTGGTGCAGCTATGTGTGGTGCACTTCGTTTCGGTCTGCTTAAGTAGCTGTTTCAGAAGCGTAGATATCGGCCAAGTCTGAGGTGGACCTGATATGGCAGATGCAGAAAGCTGCCAGTGCCAGTGAAGATGCCACCGTGCGGATATGGTCACGCGCCCGGAACCGCTTGTTGCAAGTGCACGGAACGGAACAAGGGTGCAGGAGTCGCGAATCTCGCAGAGGTGCTTGAGCCAGCGCCTCTGCACACAGGTGCTGACACACGATGTGGCCGTGAGGCCTTGGCAACTGCAACTTGCGCTGTGCCTCTGTGGTGCCAGCAGAAGCTCCATTGCTTCGGTCTGATGTGCGAAGCGATAGATCCGATAGGTGTTTGGAAGTGGATTGGTCTTCCAGCCAACTGCTCAGTGGCAGCTCTGACGGGCTGGTGCGCCTGTGGCACTGGAATTCAGAGGAGCTCATGCGGTTCTGCGACGTTCGGCGCCTGAGCTGCTGATCTCCATGTCTCGAGGACGTGCAAGAGTTCGAAGGTCACACAGGAGGCTGGGCTGGCTGATCTGGCGGTTCCACTCCATGTGCTTCCATGGCCTCGGCAAAGGCGTGACGTGTTTGAGTGTCGACTGGTCCAGCCTGGCGATTACCGGAAGCCGGGGGCTGAGCCGGACAATGCCGAGGGAGAGGCTTGGCATGTATGGCATTTCTTGGCGCACGGATTTCTGCGAGGTGCGGACAACTCTTTGCGCATTTGGGATTTGAAGGCAGAGGCCAGCTGCTAGCATCGGATGCTCATGCTCAGTTGCAGAGCACTTGTGCAGCAATGCACCGGCATGAGGACGATGCGTCAGACTCCACCTTGTTCCAAGTTGGCGAGGTGCAGGAAGTGGCTATGCAGTCAGTGCACGGTGGATATAGCTGGATAGAGCAAGCATATTAAGTGGGGGCTGCGCAGGTGCTTTGCCTTGCGATGGGCTGCGGGCCTGGGTCTCTCCAAGGCAAGGCCTCCGTGTCCCAAACTGGTGTCAGACTGCTAGTTTCGGATGTGTTCCCCTATTGCCAGTACCTGATATTGCGCTTACTCGTGGTTGCATGTGGAACTGAAAGGCGACGTGAAGACCTGCTCGTGTGGCACATGACGCGTGGCTGAGGACGAGATGCGGCTCAACCTAAGTCAATGCATACGTCTACTAGTCGAGTTAAAGGCATGCATGTGTGGGTGCTCCCGCACGTGCATGCTTTACTCATAGGCTACTGGCTGCGGGTTGTAGTTGCGGATGCCCAGTGCAGCAGCACACCAGGGAAGACGGAGGACGGATCCGGCCGTGCTGACGTGCGCACGCTTTTGAGACGGACATATGCCACCTGAAATGGAAGCTACGTGGCCCGCGGACACGCAACGTGAATCCTACAAGTCCGGCTTTTCAGAGGCAAGAAGTCTGGAATGAAGACCTCTTGAAAGTCACGGTGGCGGGCTGGGGGCTGGAGACGTCAAGCCTGAGACGTCAGATGAAGAGCATGAGGCTACAAGTCAGCTTGCTGGAACATCGATTGATGGCATTCGTGCATCATTGCACCGCACTGCAAGGCAAGAAAGGCAAGCGCGCAGCTCAGGCAGCGTCTGCTCAGCACGTGATGAGGCGGCCAGTCGGCTGCTCCATCCTTCT
The DNA here is from genome assembly GCA_003297005.1 of Symbiodinium sp. clade A Y106. NCBI lineage: Eukaryota > Dinophyceae > Suessiales > Symbiodiniaceae > Symbiodinium > Symbiodinium sp. clade A. The sequence continues at coordinate 86,719 of BGNK01001422.1, read as the reverse complement.
GGGGCTGAAACTTATTCTTCGTGGTCTGGCTTGGCCTGGCTTGGCACGTATGTTATTATCGACATGCTGGAATGCGGGCCAAGCTGTCTCACCGGTGATGATGCTTCTCGCTGGCAGAATCTAGCATTCTTCGTCTGGGGGAGCTTGGGGAGCAGGAGACCTGGATTCTGCGCTGCTCACATAAAAGGGCGTCTGGGACCACAGGAGGGGTACTGAATGCATCTAGTTACCTGTTTGGCTTGGCGACCCAAACGGAACGAAGGCGAATCTAGCATGTTGCCTGTTACATGCACCTATCGTAATTGTAAGTTTCAGGGTGATACGAAGCTCCCCGATTTCAGCTGCGCGACCTACGAATACTAGCGGTAGGATTAAGTCGTCCCTGCCGGGGCGAAGTCGTCCCAACTCCATGTGCCGCAGGGTTTGGGCTAGTTTTCCATACCTCTATCATATCTTGTTTCTCATCCAGTCTTTACTTTCTGCGCGATCCAGTGCTGTGCGTGGTCTTGAGCTTGGATATATCGGATGTATGTTGTGATGCCACTTGTGTCTCGAGTTGGTGCTTGCGAAATCGAGCATCTGTACGCGGAATGGCTGGTTTTGATTTGCTGTTTGCTGCGATGCCACTGATGTCTGAGGTGTTTTTTGAGCGGCTGCTTGCAAAATCGAGCGTCTGCAGGCGGAATGGCTGGTTTTGATTGGCTGTTTGCTGCGGTGCCACTGATGTCTGCGGTGTTTCTTGAGCGCCTGTTTGTGAAATCGAGCGTCTACATGGGGATTACTCCCAATCCGTGTGCCGTTGTTGCGGAATGGCTGAAGTTTAACCGTTGTTGGGCTGACATCACCCCGCCTGGGGTGACTTCACTCCAATGCCGTGTGCCGCGCTGCGGCAACTTAAACCTAGTGGGGGCAGCAGCCAAGGCAGGGAGGCCCTGTCTTCAGGGCAGCAGCCATTGTATCATGGTAGACAGCAGACTCGTAAAGTTGCAAAGTCTTGCTCAGCAACCGTGGATTCAGAAGGCAAGTCGCGGCTACTGTACAGCTCCCATTTGGCCAACCAGGCTGGCTGGAACAACACCAGCCTTCTGCGCAGTACTACGTGAACTGGCAGCATTGTCCCATTTCCGCATCTCAAAGTAACGCTTTCTTGTAACCAATGTGGCCGATTTTAGTTCACGTGACGTAGCAAGTTCAGATCAGCCAAGGGCTGCGACAATGCTTAAACCCATCCGTAGCTTCACAACAGGACCAGGAGCCAGCGACCCGGAACTTTTGCTCAGACTCTACAGGTCATCTAATCTCTACAGGGCTGCTGAATGTCGCCTCCGCTGCCATGGCTGTCTGTCCCTCCCTCGAACTCACCGAAAGGCCCATGGAGACACATGGGAGACACAAGATCTGGCAAAACCCTCCAGAGAAACAGTGACTTCAGCTTGCTGCGGGTTTCTTTCGCGTTGTTTTGGCTTTGCCTGAAACTTGCTGTCTTGTTCAGGCTCACAGGCAAGCTCACTGAATCCTTCGCGAAAACCTTCGCACTGCAGCTCCCGTCGTGGCAGCACAAAAGAGCCGAAGGAAAAGGAGGCACCTTGCCTTCTCTGGGCTGCGGCCACCGTCTCACTGCCTTGCTCGTCCCAGCTCTCGTTTGTTGGGGAGGAGGGCATGGAAGGCCTTTGTCACTCGTTCGTTTTGGACAGGCAACCAAGAATATTCACGAGACTACGTTTTCTGACCTCGTCTGAGGCCAAGGCTTTCGAAGCCGCTCTTGCTGTGTTTCAGTCCTTACACGGCATCGACGATGATGTGCCGCACCCCGGCGGCAAGTTCCGCCATGACGCTGCAAAATGGATGCAGCACCAATGCTTCACGGTCCTCTCCCCTTGTTGCTCTGCACCCAGGCCGGAGCACGTCATCATCCAAGACTTCTTCGACGACAACGGTGTCTCCTTTAAGGACTCGCCTCCCAATTGGGCTATTCTGGCAGCTCTCCGCCGTCCACTCTCAAGGACTTTGCTGGGGCTGCACAGCTCGTGGAAACACTGTACCCCAAGCCATGTTTGCTCCTAGAAGGGCTGCTGCCTGGTCTTGGATCGAACAGGCACAAAATCAACAAGTGATCCAAAATGTGGCCTTTTGTCTCCATCCCTCTCCCTCTCTCCCTGCCTTTCTCCCTCTGCGTAAACAGAATGACGCAATGGTTGCGATGCATCACAGTCCCCCTTGTTCCCCAAAGGAGTGACAAAACGGACCAGAAGCACGGCTCCCTATCGACACGGCAGCAGCTAATGAACTCCCAAGCAGCCGTGGAGAACGCACGAAAACGTGCTCAATATCAGAGACAGGCCCCGATCGGGTAGGGTTGTAGCTGTGATTCCCAGCTGTGGCATCAAATCCCCTAACTTCGTGGCCCAGGCAAGCTTGCACATTCAGAAGGTCACCAACAATCGCGCTATTGATATCCAGGCGTTGCGACACTTCCACCTCTTTTTCCTCCCTCTAGGCTACGTGCCCAGCTCGCCAGTGTTCAAGCAGCACCTCAGCATCGCCTACATCGAAGATGCAAAAGCGGAGGAGCAGACCGACGCCTCAGAATCCGAGGACCAAGCCCTCACCACCAAAGGCGGGAAAAACGGAACCACACAATTTCCAGAGGATGCAAAACTTCTAGGTCCCTCAGAGCTTCAAAAGGCTTTCTGAAAGGGAGCTTTTTCTGTTCTTCGCTGAGCAGGGCCGGGGAGTGCCATGAACAACGAGCAGAGAGCCTTGCTGCTTGCAGTCTTTCGCAAGTCCATCAAGAAAGTGCTCGGGTTGCAAGTCTCATGCAACAGAAGCACCGCTCCATGAGGTTCTTCTGCTTAGGACGTGTCGGCAATGGTTTGTCTGTTTGTGGATGTCTACAGCTACTTTTCCTTTGCGTTCTACCGACTACCTACTCACCACTGACCACTGCCACTTGCTACCTGCCACTGCCACTGCTACCGCCACGACGACGCCGAGCAACACCACTACCGCAGGAGCCGGTGTTTAGGACCGCAATGTATCTTGGACAGCTGAGGTGACAGCGAAGGGAGGGAAAGCGGCACTGATGAACAGGTTGGGCATGCGAACACTTAATTTTTATATTGAGGGAAGCACTGAGATGACAGCTGTCTTGTACGCAGAGTATTGTTGGTGATGAAGATGATAAGATGGCATCAGTGGAGAATGTTCTGGAGGATCCCTGTCGTGATGGCAATGACACTCTAACCGTGACCTGTCAGGTGGACGTGGTTCCGGTTTTTGATTCACTGCGACTTGATCGGACCGGCTGATTCATGGGATCACCGCAAAGCAGAGGAGTTGATGCTTGGTTCAGTCGCTGCTGTTGCATTCGCGCAGCATGGCATTCTCGTAGCGGCTGCCACATGGGCCACAGCCCAGGAAAGTCCCCTGGGTGCTGGCCGGGAAGATCTTTAAGCTCTGTCAAGAGGCGAACTCGCATCCCCCGGCGCTCTCCTTCGGGAGCTGGGCGAATGCGCTGCAAGCCGTGCTCCGCTCCAGTGGCCTCTACGCCAAAGGCCCGGAGATCGTGGAAGCTATCTTCAAAGTCTTCCTCCCCCGGGCGCAAGAGCAGCTCGGGATCACCGACGACGATGCACAGAAGACGGTGACGAAAGCCATGCAAGGCCGGCCGGCCGGCGCAACATGGCATGAGCTTGCATGAGCCGCAAGAATTTCAGAGCTGGTACTTGTATGCTGCGGTTCTGCAAGGAGAGCGCAAGAAGTCGATGCACGGCAGTCACTTGCTTGCAAGTGTTACAAAGATCTGTTCAATGTCATGCAAAATCTCCGGACAGGCTTTCCTCATAAACTGTTCCTTGCAAGGTCAACGGGCCATGTCAATGTCGCGGTCGATGTCCAGGAATATGTCGCTTGGACGGCAGGTCCTGGAGCACCACCGTTTTCATCGAATTGTTGCTTGACAGAGTCATCACACGATGCCTTGTCCGTGCCAACCACTACCACGTTCTGTCAGGGCGGGCATGCTGATTTGGTTAGGTGAGACTCGTTCAAGCACCCCACATGAACTGCCAAGTTCGTGCTTCAATGTGCTTCAGGTCGCGCAGTGCCTCGCGGGCCCTGAGCTTCTTCAGCGCGGCTGGCTCCACGATTGGCGATGACCGTGGGCTGCAGAAAAGAACGGAAAGACTTCTGTGGGGTAACATAACTCGGATGTAACGAGGCCGCCGCGGTCAATGTGGTACTAGCATGTACCAGCAATTCCGATTCCCGCCCCTTTGCCCCGTCAGTTCTCGAAGAACTGCCGTGTGCAGGATGCGAGTGAGGCGGGCGATCCTCCTGATAGCAAGCTGCCACAGGGCTGGCAACTGAATTTGGCGGAGCAGCAGAATCACGGCTTCCATTTATTGCGTGTTTCATCCGAGCCCCATGTCAAGACGATGCTGCTGACTTGAGGATGTGTGAGCCAGAGAGTTTGCAACTGCTACACGAGTACAAAGCACTCTTGCAGGCCGCGCCGATCTGGACCGAAAAGGTTTAAAGCTATATGTTGTCCGCTGCGTTTTCCTGCAACTTAAAACTTCAGATCCCATGTCATGACGACTTACTTGCACAAAAGCGCGCATTGTTCTCATTTCGAGGAAAAGAAAAATGCAGAGGAGAGGTCATAGCCGTTTGCCGAAACCATTGTAGTTTCCTAACCGTACATACCGAAATCGTCGGACGTCCATGACCTCATCGTTACTCTGCGCTCTTTTCCTGCTTTGTGTGGATGGAGACCAACACCAGCAAGGATCAGCAAACTCATCAGTTTCCGTGCTTGGCTTAAACTGAAGCAAGCTATGTTAAGTCTTAGAGGCATGCTGAGGCCCACAGTTCATGGAATGCTGCTAGACAGCATTGGGCCCGGCCGCTAGAGGCATCAATGCACTGTAGCGGAGCAACATTTGTCGCTCGGGTGCACGGTGCAGGTGTGCGAGGTCAGAGTCCGAATCTACTTTCGCTGTGTTTCAGCCTCTGTTGTATGCGAGACTTCATATTTTGCCGGTCCTGGAAAATCAACGACCGCTTGGGAGGGGTTCGCAACGATGAGCAGAGACATGCTGCATTCGCCGCGTATATTTAGAAGAGCCTTCAAACTTGGGCCGCACCCCTCGCAACTGTGCCAGGATCGGATAATTTCATATAATTTCTTTCGCTAGGTGAAGTCGAGAAGCAGCAGAGGTTGCCTAGGGGTCTTAAAGATGCTACAAAGCCCCCTTACTTATTCAGTATGGAATGTTGGCTTTGCAGGATGGTCTCGTTGTTTACAGGTGCCGACTTTATATAGCATCTACAGACGAGTCAGCCGGGCCTAGCAGGAAGTAAGGGGCGGGATGTGCGCACACACGTATATCTGGGCAAACACGGATGGACCTGCTTTAGTTCTGACAATGACATGCGCGTTTGGCCGTTGACGCTTTTGCGTGTGCATGCGCGTGAGTCTGTCTGCTTGTGCGTGAGGTGTTTGCTTGCGCGTGAGTGAGAGAGAGAGAGAGTGTGTGTGTGTGTGCGTTTGTGTCGCTGTGCTTGCGTGCGTGCGTGTGTGTGTGTGTGTGTGGAACACCTGTCTACTAAGGTCTTTGCTCGGTTTAATTTTTGCAGGGGGTGCCGGGGGCACTGACGAGACCGGCACTAACAAAGACGCTCATCAGTTGCCTGTNGTGTGTGTGTGTGTGTGGAACACCTGTCTACTAAGGTCTTTGCTCGGTTTAATTTTTGCAGGGGGTGCCGGGGGCACTGACGAGACCGGCACTAACAAAGACGCTCATCAGTTGCCTGTGAAGCAGTGGGGGACGCTCCACTGTGTACCTGCAGCTTGTGACACATTCAATCGTGCAAGCTGTGTACTGTTGCCGCATCCATATTTATTTCTTTCGGAAGATGGCAAGAGGCTAAGCCATAACCCTCTCAACGTCCTACTCCTCTGTGTTGGAAAGACTGAACATCATGTGATCCGAGTTTGTCCAGAGGGAGGATTGCACGAGTGNCTTTCGGAAGATGGCAAGAGGCTAAGCCATAACCCTCTCAACGTCCTACTCCTCTGTGTTGGAAAGACTGAACATCATGTGATCCGAGTTTGTCCAGAGGGAGGATTGCACGAGTGTGCGTGTATGTGTGTTTGTGTGGGTTGCGACTCTGTTCTTGAGCCAACCTGTAAATAAAAATCAACTCGAGTGCATGTGGCAGGCATTGTTCCAGCACTACGTGCAAGAGGATTTCAGTGATCCTGAGAACGAGCCGTTGATGGGCCCGGTCCTGTTCCAGAAGTTATTGAAAGACCTGCAATTCTTGCCGGACTTCGTGCAGACCTTCGCTCTCGAGAAACACATGCAGGAGTGCGAGACCAGGTACGGCCAGGAGTCCCTGAACTTCAATGCCTTTGTAGAGTGCCTTTGCCGATTGTGCTTTTGTCATCTGAACATCTATGGCAGCAGCATGCAGCAACTGGCACCTTCCAAGCAGAAGATGCTTTGGGTAATGGCCATGCTGGAAGCTCGCCTGCCCCCAGAGCTTGGAGGACGACCTGAAGGAGACCAGTCACCCAGGGGCCCGGACTGCCTCTGGCACCGCAGGAATGAGACTTTCGACATTTCCGCTTGTCCACAAGAAGCCATCATCTTCTTCAAGACCATGGGTGGAGTGCCCAAACCCCGGACTGAGCTGAACTTCGAGAGGCTACAGAGCTGTGACGCGGAGGACATTTTCCCGCAGAGCTCGTTTCGACGGTGACTTGGAAGCAGCACCTTCGGCGTGTGCCTGACAATGTCCGCCAACCTTGCGCCAGTTCTTATTGTGGGTACTCCACGCCATGTTTTCATAATCTTTTGAGCATGGGTAGTTGCTTGTCAATTGCAAGCTTTCCCATGAACCTTTGCAGCACTGGGCTGAACTAGATTCTTATAGGTTCTGACTAGATAGTTCAATCTCATGGAGCATGCTGCAAAGGAAAGCTAGGTAGTGCCGCAGCTCCCTCCAAACGGAGTCCGAAGCTAGATAGAAAGTGGAGCATGGCCTTAGGTGTGAGTGGGTTGGATATACATGGGTCATCATTGCCTAGGAGTCGCATGAAGATGTCAATGCGCAGAAGATGTTGTTTGGCTTTTCCAGTTTTGTTACGAGCCATGGGACTCCCCTTTCGTGTCCGCACATTTCATTTCATGGCCGGGAGAAGTGCAAAGCAAGCTCCCAGCTGTGAGAAGGTTTTGGAAGCAGCCCCTTCAGCAATAAGACTGAAGGGAGCTGGTTGCTCGCGAGAGCGCAAAACCTCGGATGGGCTGGGTTTGGTGCCGAGTGTCATCAGCTGTGAACGAAGCCAGTCGAGATTGACGCATGAGATGTTGCTGGCACTTCGGGGTCAAGTTTGCCTCGACGCGGTGCATGACTGATGACCCTACTTTTGCCAATCCTGCCCAAGCGGCACAGCCAAAGGTCCATGGTAAGCCCACACCCCAGGTTTGATCAAACTGTCCCCTTCTCTCTCGAAAATTTCAACGTAGGTGCTGAATCCATGGCCGCCGGCGTATGGTTTCGGAAATGCCTGCGCCTTCACGATAACGAGCCGCTGGTGAAGGCTTGTATGAGCAGAGTCGTACAGTGTCCGTAGTAGCCATTTCTCGTAGTGAGTAGTTGAAGCATGCAGCACAAGGCATCGACTTGGTTTGCTTATTGATAAGTAATGTGTCACCTTCGGCATCCGCAGATGTGCACCTTCGGATCGCAGGCTGTGGCCAGTGGATTGGATGTGGTTCCGTTTTTCATCCTCGATCCGCACTTCGACAAGAGCCGGGTCGGGGTCAATAGGCCACCCCGCCGTGAGTGTTGTTGTTCTTTCTGATGCTGCTTCCCGGCCGCTGTGCAGCAGGTTCAACTTCTTGTTGCAGAGCTTGAAGGACTGCTTCACCTGTGTGCATGGCTGGCTACCTGCCCTTTTGTTTCTCTGACATCCGTCGAATCGTTCACATTATGACATTCGTGGTTTGATTGCCTCTGTATTTGCTTGGGCTTGTGTAGATACGTTCGGCGCGTGATGTGGGTGGGTGGGTGGGTTGGCCCACCCAACAGTGCAGGGAGTCACTCCAAGTCAGAGAGGGTGGGTAGAGGCAACTGCCTGTCGTGTACGCTTATGCAGCTCAAAGCCAACCAACTGCATGAGCGCTTCCAAGCTCGACGAAGGCCGATCTTGCCTCCTGTTCCACTCGCGCAAGGACCTCGACGGGCAGCTTCGTGGACGCGGCAGTCGTTTGCTTGTATTCCGAGGCCAATGCGCTAGTGGCCACGCGAGATCACACAAGTTCTGTAGGATGCGCAATCGGAGTTTGACTTCAGGCTTGCGTGGCTGTGACACAATGAGCAGCAGCAATAATATACCAGTGGAGCAAAACAAAACTGCCCGCAACAGAAATCAGCTCAAGTACATCTAGCAGCGTGTGCAGGCCAGCCAGAGCAAGTGCTCGTGGAGCTCTTCGGAGGGAAGGCCGGACGAGCGTGGTAGGTTTTTGCACAATCTGGGTCCTTGCTCTTCCAGCTTCTCTCAGGCTCCTGTCCGCCTGTCGGCCATCTTCTGGGAGGCCTTGGAGTTTTTGGCTTTCGGTGAACCGAAAAGCAGCTGCTTCGGCATGATCTTGCCATGGTTGCAGCATGGTTGAGATGGTTCGCAACTGCCTTGAGAGACTAAGCGATGGATGGGCCGACCGGGTCAAGGATCTAAAGAGCCAGTCGACACAGCTCCCTGAGAATTTCTGCTGACTGCTTGCATCGAGGCAGATACAGAGCCGTATGCGCGTGCTCGCGATGAGCGTGTGCTTGCCATGGCGAAGGCAGACCGAAAGAGCTATTTCACGACTTGACTTGGTAGATTGCATTGAAACATGGGCTGGGATCAAAGCCACAGGCCCTTCACAGACAGCTAATCTCTAATGCATCTGCCAGTCGGGAGTTGTTTGCGCGAGGAGGGAGGAGTGCACGCAGATGCTTGGATGCACTCGGCGTGGGCATGAACTCCATGGCAGGTTCAAGATACCCAGTTGCTGTGCTGATGAATTAACCGCTTAACCTTTGTGGCCAGTGGTTGATTTCTGCGACACTCCGCCCGCTGGTTGAGGAAAAGCTTTGTGGGCACACACTGTTGGACATCGATGCTACAGTCGCAAAGCCAGGCTTTAAGCCTCCGATTTCCATGAAGAGCATTCAGACGGCAACCTGGCCGGGTCTGCTTTGAAAGATTTCAGCTTCCATGCATTTCTACGTCATCTTCACGTCGGTGTTGCAAGATCCGCAGCTGAGATTGTGAATGCAGCGGGACCCTTTCGCCAGCCCTTCGACGTGCCGAAAATTCCACCCCTGAAGATCGAAGGACACACTGGTCCGCAAGCAAGCTGCCAGTCTCAGAAGCAGGAAAAGCAGTGCTGTCAGCAGTGTTTGCAGATGCTCTACGTATGAAAGGACACCAGGTACCAGATATCTCCGAGCTGTATGATGAAGAGCCAAGCAGCCAGGGATTTCCAGGCCAAAAGCAGATCCTGCGCCCTTGTTCAACATGACACTCGGGAGGAGTCAAGTCTTCTCCGCAAGATGTGTGCATCCGATTGCGCACCTGAGCCCCAAACCCTCTGGCTGCGTCCAAGTTGCGAGAGCGTAATCCCCCTTACACCCCTTAAGGGATCCACAAGAGGGTCCGCTTGAAAGGGACCCTATATGGAACCCTATAGTCCCCTTAAAGGGACCTAAACCCCGAAATCCTAAACCGCGTGTCCTTGCAGGTGGCGAGACCGAGGCCTTGGCAAGGCTCCAGCGTACCTGCTCAGATGTGCAATACGCCACCGGGACGACAAAGCACTTACTGGGTTTCGAAAAGTCACCAATAGTAGTTATAGTAGCATTAAGAATGATACACTAGTATACTCGTAGAAGTAGTAGTCGTAGTTGTAGTAGTAGTAGTAGTCGTCGTCGTCGTNACTTACTGGGTTTCGAAAAGTCACCAATAGTAGTTATAGTAGCATTAAGAATGATACACTAGTATACTCGTAGAAGTAGTAGTCGTAGTTGTAGTAGTAGTAGTAGTCGTCGTCGTCGTCGTAGTAGTAGCAGTAGCAGTAGCAGTAGCAGGGGTAGTAGTAGTGGTGGTAGTAGTACTAGTAGTAGTAGTCGTCGTCGTGGTGGTGGTAGTAGTAGTAGTGGTAGTAGTAGACGTAGTAGTCGTAGTAGTCGTAGTAGTCGTAGTAGTCGTAGTAGTGGTGGTGGTGGTGGTAGTAGACGTAGTAGTCGTAGTAGTAGTCGTCGTCGTAGTCGTAGTCGTAGTAGTCGTAGGTCTTCGTACATAGTAGTNCGTAGTAGTCGTAGTAGTCGTAGTAGTGGTGGTGGTGGTGGTAGTAGACGTAGTAGTCGTAGTAGTAGTCGTCGTCGTAGTCGTAGTCGTAGTAGTCGTAGGTCTTCGTACATAGTAGTAGTAGTCGTCGTCGTCGTAGTAGTAACAAAGATTAATGACAGACAATAATAACAATAGTAGCCAATAACACCCTCATCTGGCAACATCTTGTCAGTGCACTGCCAAGCACAAGCTCCTGTTGTCAAGTGTCTATACTTGATGTGGTGGCATCTCCGTGCATCTGCATCCCCTGACGCATTGTTGAAGCCTGGGATCAATCACAAGTGTCGTCACGCCTGCCACATGTTTCGCCGCGGCTGATGGTCAAGTTGATGTTTCCAAACACTGCGCAATCGCAAGTCCGTCTGTGTCGGCTAATCGTCAGTGCCCACCTACAACTCTGCCTGCGTGCAGAACAAGGCTTTGAACTGAAGATCGTCGACGTAAACTGTGGACCCGAATTGCCCGAGCATTTTGCGCCAAGGTTTGCAGCTTCGAGAAGCCGAAGACAGCCTCTACTGGCCGACCGGGATGTCCTTGGGAGCCTTCCACCACAGGTGCCGCTGTGGATTAGGGGCACTGGGCCTTACGTCTCATGCAGAAGTCCACGGGTCTTCGATGCCAAGTCCAAATTCAGCGCGCTGTTGCCGACTTGCTGGACTTGCCAGGTCTATCGCCCTACTTGAAGTTCGGTTGCCTCTCGGTGCGGACAGCCTGGTATGCCATCGACCGCTGCATTCGTGGCAAGAGCCACTCTCAGCCCCCTCAGTCTTTGCACGGTCAGCCGCTCGTCTCGGAGTCCTGTTAAAGAGTCCTGGTCCCGTGGTCTTCGCTGCAACGCAGGCTGCTTTTCCGCGAGATGTTCTACTTGCTTGGTGCAGCTGTTCCAAACTTCGATCGAAATGAGGGGCTCCTTGTCGATGCTCAGATCCCGAGACCACTTGGCTTTTGGTGTCAGCTCATTGGAGAGGAGGTAAAGGAGCAAGTCCTACTAAGACTTCCAGCCTCTTGCTTGCGTTGCTCAGGAACTCCATGTGCAAAATGATTGCTTGGGGCTGCGATGAAAATCTTCTTGCTGCATGGGAGGCCACCTGACTCCAAGTTGAGCAGTTCCTTGTTTACCCTTTGTTCGTCAATTTTGTCTGGCATTCACATTCGCCAGTTCGGCAGAAGCCATGGCAACCTAGCTTTCCAGGCCGGCAAGACAGGATATCCATTCATCGATGCCTTGATGCGACAGCTTAAACAAACAGGCCCGTTTAGTTAACGAAGGAAGTCACACTACATGGGCGAGGAGTGGTTCGGCAGATGTCAGGC
>BGNK01001422.1:0-70000 GCA_003297005.1 Symbiodinium sp. clade A Y106 | reverse complement strand
CGCGTTGCTTCATGTTCAAGCTCGCGGTTGCGGGCATGGGGTGTGCGCGTTTTGAGTCGTCTTTTTGCCATGGTATCTGCTCCGGGCTTCACCAAGGCAGGCATAGCCCGAGGGCTCTGCAAACTTCTCGCTGGGCTCTGGAAGTTCAGGGAATCCTGACCACTGCTTTCTTAACAAAGAAACAATTTTTCCCCTGTCAGGGGCCGGCCTGGCCGAAACCAGTGCTGCGTCCTGCACGCCAGGTCTGCAAGGCCCGGCCTGGCCTAGTTTAAGGGCTGGAAGCTACTGCAGAATCAAGGGCTCGGGCAGCACAGCGGCACGTAGGGTTATGTAAACCTGTTATTTCGCAGGGTTTCGTTGTTTGCCGGGGGCTCCAGGATAGACGGGGTGGCGGAGGGGTGGTGGCATTAACGTCCACTCACATGCCAGAGACGCAGGGATTTTCAGTGCTTCGCACTTTGGACATTGCAGACCCAAGATGCTTCACCGTGTGCAAAGCCGGGAACAGTTTCTGCAGTTGTCCTCAAGAATGTGCTCAACACCGCTGTAAAAAGCTCCGCTATTTCAAGTAGTCCCTCTCGAGGATAGTTCTCTTCCTGCTGACCAGTTCCCTACCCCAGAACATGCTGAAACCACGGTGTCGGGCTCTTCAGGCCCTGAACTACGGAAATCTCACACGCCACTGAAGAGGAGTACCCAAGCAAGTGACACTTTTCGATGTTCGCATGGCCATTGCAAGGCCCAGGTGGGAGATGGACCTTCCATGGACGTTCCTTTGTCCTATGCCTTGTGGCCAGTCGCAGTACGTACCCCGACTGCAAAGGCATATCAGACATAAGTATCCTCCCATATTTGGGGGGTTTGGCGTATCAGGACTGCAAGGAGGTTCTAGGAACATCCACCCCAGCCCTCGGGTTCCCAAGGTGTTTGCTTCGGCAGCAGGACATGCGGGAGCTCGTTTAAAGCCTTGTAATGCTAGCGCGCAGAACCTGAAATACCTGAGCCGAAGTGGATGTTCATGCTGTCTTTACATCTCGTTTCAGGCCTGTCAAGCATTCGAAAGGCTGTGAAAGGGCAGAAAGCCGGGGCCTCAAACATATCTTCGGAATGGACAAGTCAACTTCAAGAGTTGAGGTGTCTGAGTTTGCGCAAAGGTAGCGAGGAAGCAGCTTCAGCGCAACCTGCAAAGGGCACAACAAGAAGGCCATGCGGTTCAAGAAGCTTGCAGCTGCCAAGTGGCAGACGTTGGGCGGAGCACCGGCGCAAGACACGAGAGGTGACCAACCGGATGCCGGCGAGGTTGAGCTCCAGGACAGGGGGGGCGTGTTTGCCATGTTACGTGCTGAGAAAAACCTACTCTCATAGCTCGAGGAGCTCGAGGACATCGGCGACTTGGAAGAGATGGACGAGGCCGCGTGCGGCCTCCTATCTCCTCCTGTCCTTTGTCATGCTGCATATCTCCACTGTGACAGTCCAAGACGAGGCGTCGCAACAAGCAGGTCATAAGATGTAGGGCTCGTGGGCAACAGGATGTGGAAGACTTCGTGGATCTAGACGATGCTGAACTCGCCGGATCCACCACCTCACTTGAGGCGCCTGGAAGCCACAGTGCCTGCATCTTACTTGCTTGTACTTGCAAAGAGAACTTCTGGGCCGGCTTTGTGTCGCAGGGCCAGAGCTTCTTCCAGGAGCGCGTGCAAAGTTCCCTTCTTGACATGGACTTCGGGCAGGGTTGTCACATCACAGGAAGGCGACCTGGACCAAGAGCTTCGCCGGGCGGCGGACATGCTGCCGGAAGCGGGGATCTTCGATCAGGCTCCGGCACCACTTTCACGAAGCTCACTGCCAGGAGCTGGCTGCCGGCTCGCAACCCCCAATCTCAGGAAGCTCACCGAAGTCTTGACAAAACAAAGTCCTTCAATACAGTCCTCATGAACGCAGCCTGATGCCAAAGGCTGGCAAAAGCCTCAGCCGTGGTCGAGGCTTTGCTGAGTGAGTCGTCGAGGCTTTGCGGGGATCGCTGCTGCCACCTGGGTGCATAGAAAAAATCAGAATTCAAGGAAAGCCGGGCAAAACTTTGGAGCTGTATGGTTGCCCGATCGTGCATACATACATGCACGCATAGATGTGCTAGTTACGACGCGTTCGCACCGTCAGAGGATTGCGTGGAGCCGACCTGGCAGGTCCTGGACATGTGGCGTAGAACGGGAGCCTGCCATCCTCGAGGACAGTCTGTTACCTGAGAGACTTTGAGATGTCATGTGCTAGGTCGCTGCGAAGACAGGACCGACCAAATCCTGACGGCAGCTTTGTCGCGGTGCCTGCGCCCTAGCGGTCTCGTTATGCCTCTGTCTTATTGGAGTGTAAACTGTTTAGAATAGCATAGAATCGTTGAGACGTCGTGTTTGAGCAGTACTTCGACTCAAGACTGCCAGGCTAGCGCATGGACTGGAGAGTGTGGTCGAACTGCGTGGCAGGCACGGAGACGACGATGTAGCAGGGTTAGGGCTGCTCAGGCTTTAGACAGAAAGCGAAACCCTTGCGGCCGAGTTAACCACTCATCATACTAACTCCTTAGCTTTCAGACGGCAATTGTCCGAGACCCTCTCTGAACGTGAAGGAACATACCGAAGCCCTCATCGTGATGGGAATTGACAGCAGCACATCGCTGCCTGAATTGCCATTCATAAAGCCAGCAGGTGAATTTGACGAGTGTGTTGGCAGCAGGGTGGTGTATGCGCAGGAGCCATATCAAGCTTTCCCCATTGAAGCGACAAGAATCCTGCCTTGTATTGCAGCACGGAACCTTGGGCCATCTGAAGTAAACTATTGAGTGTTAAAGGATGTCTCCAGTGGTTCACTCGACTGCAGCAGCCGTCGTTCTGTTCTTGCCTGCCAGTCCCCATGCAACTCCTGTAAAAGCCAGAAAACCTCATTATTGAGACCTGGTGACAAAGTAACCCCTCTGACAGAGTCAACCCTAGTCACCTGAGCAGCAACCCGTTCTGAGAGCAGGTTGGTCCCACTGTCCGCCCTGCCAGCAAAACAGCGTCGGGCGCTCCGACGCGTTGTGCAGCCGGACGATTCTCGACAAGAACACTGTTGCAGAATACTAGGACTACTACTTCCGAAGCGAGGAACCTCGGCATTCACCCCTAGTCCTAGTCTTCAGAAGCCCCTCATCAAGAAGCAAGGCCGATTTCTTCTATCTACTGCGACTGCTACTGCCTCTTCCTACTGCTCGTAAGACGACGACGAGCACTACTACCTCTACTGCTACTGCCACTGCCTGGTATTGCCACCATACTGCCACTATCACAACGACGACGACCAGGACGACAGGGCTTTGCTGCTGGGAAAGCCATGAAAAGTTACGGACTATGGCGCTGCTTCGCCGTGGATTTCGGGGGTGTTCATTGTTTGTTTTCTTCGGTTGATGCCTTCGATCAGGCCTTTGTGTGAGCCCGGAAAAAGGGCAGGATACTAGTCCCGCCCTGCCAGCATCGTCCCAAGAAAGCTGGTGGTGAATTGGGGACCCGAAGCCGTAAGACGAAGAATCAGCAGCTCTACTACTGCCAGGTATGTTAAAGAACATTCACATGATTTCACACGCGACATAAGACGTACATGCTGCGAGCGTGTCGTGCCTACGCACCATAAGCTATGCTGTCCACACAATGCTTGACGAAGGAGGTAAACTGGAAGGCATTGCCGCCGTTTGTGCCAGCTCATGAAGACAAGCGCTTGGAGAGGTTGGCAGCCGGGATCTGCACCGTATGCCTTACATGCTGTTGTTGCCCATGTCTATCTCGAAGACAGTGTCGAGGCTTCTGGACTAAATCCATGTAAATCATAATCGCCTACCAAGGCTTTGGACAGCGATTGTCGGTACTTTTCCAGCACATCTTCTCTGACAGGCGTCGTGCTTGGAAGTGTTTTCGGTCTTGCCATACAGCTCTCGTGATCAGTTTTCTTTGGACGATGAATCTGCCGCAGGGCTTCTGTCACGGTGCTACTTCGCAATATCGCAGCACCGCCAGTTCGACCCTTGTGGCCTCAGCAAGGGCTACCGCAGCAGGCAGGGCGGCGACTGAAAGTTGCAAGACATACTCCAGCGACGTTACACTAAGAGAGGATATTCCCGGACGCATGCACAGCCGGTGGCCGGAGACAGAAAAGACAAGCACGCGGAGGGAAACAGAGACGGACTGTGGCAGGTTGAATCTCCCATCCGTGGAAACTCACTTTCTGTGGACCCGCATCTGCGAAGAGCACTGCCAGACTCCCGCCCAGAAGTTGGAGAGAGTTTCAAGACAGCTGATATGCGGACTCCCGAGTATGTGGTGCTGCATGAAGGAGAGGGCACGTTCCGAAGGTGAAGCCAGCAGAAAACGACGAACGGTCGTTTGTTTGTGAGCAACGCAGGGCCAGAACTGACAGTCAATTACAGACACTCGTTGAGCTGACTCCAGGTCTCGACGGCAAGAATCCGCCAGGATGCATTTTGGCACCGGGTCGGAAAGCGCATGTCACAAAAGTGCACGTTCAGGAATACCCGGCAGCCATGCATACTTGGATTGTCTGACAGTCAGACACAGATAGACAGAGCCAGTGAGCGAGACAGAAAGCGTCAATAGCCAATGCAAGCGAGGCCCAATGCGCATGAGCATTCTCAACACGTTCACCATTTCGCGTGCTGACCTGGCAAAGCACAAGAAAGGCTATCGCGGGTTCCAGCAGTCTAACAGCGTGCGAAAGCTGCCATCTCTGAAACGGACTGTGAGCAGCACGAAAAGCCAGGCCAGTCTGGCAATTGCAATGCAGAACTTCGTCACTGCTGCATTGCAGTGCTTGTGCACGGGTGTCAAGTCTTGCGAGTTTGCGGTGCTTGGTGATCTTTGCAGCAGTGCTGCTGTCCTTTGAAAAGGGCCAGAATCAGCCGTGGCCGCTCGCAGAACGCAGCAATCCTCGCCGAAGTGTGGGGAGCATACTGTTGCCGTGCACCTCCGCAGAGGCTGTTTCAGAACTCAACCACATTGCATGCCTGTCCACGAGGCAGGAGATCAGCTCTGCGAGATGTTGAGAGCGGGGGAAACTACGCAGCTTCCTTGCCACCTCTACAAGCACACTTGATTTTTCATTTTGCCACACCCAAGACGCCAGCCTGTAAACCCTCAGCCAGATGAAGGAAAGGAGCGGACAAATATGGGTAGACGGAACTATGAGAGCATCGTTTCTTGAGCTGTTTGCAAGTTCATGCTGCATGGTCCTGGTTGAACGAAGTACACAAGCAAGATCGCTTCTTATGGTTCCTTCGTCCCGGCTTTGGTGCTCAGTCGGAAGGCCGAGAACCTTCAGCCCCAGCACAAGGTGGCCGACAGCGGCTTGCCTCGAGTTGCGAACGGAACATCTTCGGACATGGTAGTTTCACCCTGGGGATGGCATCGCCTTTCGTCAGCTGTAGCTGCCTTCGGAAGCTTTCAGGTCTCATATCTTCGCCGAACGTCTGGCACATTGTGGTCGCTGACTGCAGCGAAAGACGACCCTGAGGCCGGATTTCGCTGGCCGGCGTGTTGAAACCACGAAAGAAATTTATGGAAACAGCCGAGTGCTCAAGAGGCTCAACCGGCTCAACCGTTCTGTGTCCACCTCAGGATAAGACGGTACTGCTGGATTTGGGAAAGCAGCTTGTCAAGACAATCAGCCAGGTTTTGAATACTGGTATGGGCCATTGGGATACATAGTTATGTCTACGCCGATGCGTGCGATGGAGTCTTGGTAACACCTTGGTCTTGAGGCTGTGAGGGTTCCAGACGACACGAGCCAGTTTCTCGAGCAAGCCAGCAAAGGTCAATGGAATACCAGCTCACGATGTCGAAAAACGATTTCAATGAGCGATTCCTGAAGAATGGAGGTGCAAGCACCGAAGTTTCCTCCACGGAGCAGGAGAAGGACAACCAGGCCTACAGCGGCTCAGCGGGATGTCTTCGGGGCGGCCCATCAAGACATGTAACACGAGTTTTCATCCGAGGATTCTTGAAGGTGGACCGGCTAATGATGCGTTCACAGCTAGATGCCATCTACCAGGGCCTTGTTTTCGAGCTTGGGCGGCAAGGCGGGTGCTTCTTTGAGCTCTCTGAAAGCTGCAGTGGTCTGACACGGTATTGTGTCGCTTCTGTCTGGCGAACTCTAGCGAGCCAGATCCCGCTTTCGCAGCTGCAGCAGCTAAGGATGTCAAGACCCGTGCAGTGAGTGCAGTGAGGCATGATGCGCAGAGTCCTGGACTGATTTTTTTGTCTCGCACTGCTAGCTGTCGAGCTGTTGCGACGTCCTCGGCTGCGGGGACTTGCACGCAAGGGTTGTATGTACTGGTATGTGAATTTCGCTCTCCACCCACTGCTTCAAGGAATTATGAAAAGCGGCGGAAATATCGCATCACGAGGATATTCGGTGCTCGCAACAGTTACGAGCTGGAAATCTATGAAATGATGCGCGACTTGTTCTGATTAGTGCAAATTTCTCGGCAGCTCCGCTGCTTTAAGCGCATGTGCTTTGAGGAAATGCCTTCATGAAGTATGGGTTCCAGGCCAAGATTGGCCGCATGGATGGCGTCATCGTTGCCTATCACAACACTTCCGAAATCTTCGGCTTCCAGTACATTCCGCTGGCCGACATGGAGCGTTGCATTTACGGCCTGGGCCTTCTGGATCATGGGAGCACAGGTTTACCACGATTCCTGTGCAACGTGTTGAATGTGTTTCAAAGGAAGCATTTGTTGGATTTCATTTCCTTCTGCATGGTGCATTTGCACCTTAGGCGGCCGAGAGGCAGCAGATGTGGCTTTCGACCTGAGTGCAACTTGCCTGGTCACCGGAATGGGGACTTTCGGACAAAGACTGCCGCCGTGTAGGTAGCTAGGTAGTGGAGCTGCGTGTTGGAGGGCACAAGCTGCATGCCGGAGGGCACAGGAGCAACTCAACATGCTGGTGGGCACAGGAGCAACTCGGCGCGTATTGGCCCCAGCCTCACCGAGAAGGCTGAAGAACGGCCCGTATAAGGGGTGTGCTCAGCCATACCGTGGGTCTGTTGAAGACCAGCTAGGGCCGGCATGCCGCCCTTGGCTGAAAGCACCAAGGAACACAAAACAACTCAACGCGATGGAATGGGTAGCCGGGTAGCTTTCTTAAAAGACGGCATCCGACACACTCTGAAGCACAAGGTCTTCAGTCCGAAACACTAGGCAGCGCAATTTTGCCCAGGCATTTGTTAAGGCAATGTGCTGCAAGCCCTCGTAGATAAGCACTACCCAAGGATATCCATAAAGGCAAAGTCACAAAGCCCTTGTCTGATAGATGCGGACCTGACAGCCTTCTTGACTGTTCTGAGGTCAAAGTCTTGCAAACATTGCTGGACTTTTTGACCCAGGACCAGCACACAGTTGAAAGCAAGGTCACAGGTCAGGCGTACGGCATAGAGTCAGCAGGTTGGTTGCTGGCTGCTCGGCATTCGGCTCGAAAGCCTCACTTCAGAGATGAAACCCATTGAAACCCAGATTCCGTCGTGCACAATGTCAATTCCGTGATGGTGTGATGCAGTTGCAGGACGAAGATCTGGCAAAGCATGGGACCATCAAGATGAGGGTACCGGGTCTGAAGGAAGCAGAGACCCTTGCTGTCACACCGTGGCAGCTGTGTCTGTGTCTGACAGTCGGAGGTATCATGCGAGGAGAGTGCAAACTCAGACTTGGGAAACGCGCATCCTGATTGCATTTCACTGCTTGTGCCGCATAGCCCGAGACCATAAAGAACAAGCAGTGCAAGCAGTGGGTCTGCAGCGGCTCCTTCTGATCTAACAAGTTTGCCTAAAGTGGCTTGTCATGGCTTGTCGAACCAGGTGGTTTTGCGTAGCCACAGGATGGTGTGCTCAGTTATCCTTCAAGCGTATGGGATGTGGGAGGTTGAAACATATGGCTGTTGCTTGAGCAGATGGCGGTGAATT
The DNA here is from genome assembly GCA_003297005.1 of Symbiodinium sp. clade A Y106. Taxonomy (NCBI): domain Eukaryota; class Dinophyceae; order Suessiales; family Symbiodiniaceae; genus Symbiodinium; species Symbiodinium sp. clade A. Next base: position 62,002 of record BGNK01001422.1, on the reverse strand, counting down.
TGTACGGGCCTGCGGTGTCATGTTACCGTAACCTTCAGAAGCTGAACAGCGAAACTCGCTACGGACCTGCCACGGCTGGTGGTCCTTCCTTCACGGCTAGCGGTCCTTCCTTCCCACCTGCCTTGAACACGTACCAGAAGCACAGATCCTGCATCCAAAAACATGCAGCACGCAGTCTCCGCAGCATCCAACCACAGGTGGCAGGAACCCAAAACTAGAATGACTGAGAGGAAGCTCAAACAGGGGTCAATGCTTCAACAGTCTAGGGGCGAGCCGATCCCTGTGCTGGTGAAGCTACACAGATATCGGAGAGCTGCAGGGTTTTGAGTTCGGGAGGTGATGCATAGTCCTAACTAGCTTGTTTCGGCATGTTTCGACTCGGGCTACCCCACGTCGGAATCGTAAGAACGGGAAGATCGAGACAAGGGGGATTCCGAGCATCTCAGATTGGGAACCTTTTGCTACCGTGGCTGAGGCTAGATGTGTCTGCCGCTCCAGCTCCTTGGATACATGGTTTTCTCTTTCCGCATTCACGCATGCACTACAGGATTTCTTAGTGTTTTGCTTCTGCGGGTGTGATTTGTTAGCCGGTTCAAATCAGGGGGAGTACAGATCTGAGGTCCTGAAAGAAGGCGGTGAAGCGGAAGTTGATGAGCTTGGGACGGCAGGGGCCTCTCTGTGAATAGTTCAGGATGAGAAGACTTGTCGCAGTCGGATCGAAATTTCGACGTTGTAGACGTGTTTTCTTCAAGTACATGCAACTTTTTCCATAGGCGCGGCACTTCCGCCTACTGGTGAATACGTTCCATGGGGATGGGCCAGCTCCCCAGCTTTGCTAGACCTGGATTCGGGATGCAAGTGGGTCACCCGTTGTTGTTCTGCCTTTTGTACGGCCATCATGAGCAGGCTTCGAGACGGCAAGTAGGCTTGGATTGCCCGAAGCCTGCACGCGGCGTGGATACATGTACGAAAACACTGCGATCTCAGCGGACCTGCCACTAATCGCCCCGTCCGAGCGACCAGTGGCAGGATAGCGCAGCAACGCAGCAACTTCCGGAAAGCAGTCTCGCCCATATTGAAACAAGCCCGGTGTGAGCCGTCTTCAAAGAAGCCAAGACAATGCGCCGTGCCAAATGACTCCTTCTTGCTATAATGAATCGAATCATACCCCTCGCCTGCCTTTATTGACTGGCGGAATCTTCGAGGGAGGGTCGAGGTTCAATGGATTTCTGGATTCCCTTGAAAATGTTCGCGTGGAAGCGCCGAATTTTGCACAGGACTCGGCGCAAGGCGGACGAGGCACCGCAGAGAAGCGGCTTGAGAATCGCAGTGAAAACACTCCGTGGCCAGGCCTTGCAGACTGGCGACTATGTCGAAGTGACCTTCACCGAGGTCGATGTTAATGCCTTCCTCGAGACACGAGGCCACATCTTGTTGACCGAGACATGTGCAGTAGCGAAGCGATGCAACAAAGTAGTTATATGTAAGTGCCCAGCACCCATACGGCACACGTACAATTATGGTTTCAGGAGCTATGCACATGTCTCTCGGCTTCTTAGAGCCTAGTGTCCCATCCTGCAGGCGAGTCAGGGACGAAGCAAGCCCAGGAAGAGTGGCCACCTACTTAAGAAAAGAGTTGCGTGCCTTCAGATCTGAGAGATGGTGAGAGTCATCATGGACCAGCTCGTTCGTCTTGGCAAAGGTCTCCATGGCAGGCTTTGCAAGACCTTGCTTCCGCCATCCTGCGTGCCTTCCAGGGAGGCGATGAGAAAAGGCTCGTTGGTGGAAGTCTGCTGAATCGCAGATCAAGAAGACGGTGGTCCACAGTCGGCACTAGGCTGCTGAGAGCAGTCGGGATCGAGATGTACACAATCTCAGACAAGCATGTGAAGTTCGGGTTGCCGCGCAGCAGCTTTCAGCTGGAGAGCCTCGCAAAGACAGAAGCACGACAAGCTCAAAAGGTACAGTTGTCAAGACCTGGCAGGACTTTGATCTCATACCTTCCCATGACGTTGCAACCAACATACAGTGCAGCACAGTGCAGCCAAAGGGTTGAACCTATAAATGTAGAAGGATTAAGTGGTTACAGCTCAGCGGTTTAGCTGCAATGGCTCAGCACTGCATTGGTTTGCAGCGTCGGAAGTTGATAACCGACCCTCTGGGAGCATGCATTTCTCGCGAGCAGCTGGTCAGCAGTACTTTACATGTCGCTTTGGTACGGCGTGGAGAAAGCTAGCAGTGGCTGGCGTTGTCGCCAGTCTAGCTGAGTCTAGCTATTTGCGAAGTAGAGACAGGTTTGAGCATGAGGTATGGACTGGCCAGTTTGTTCTGATTCTCCTTGCCCTTCCGCTTCATCATGCGAGTGCTCCGGCCAACCTGCCGAGTCGCGCCTTCAAGTACCGCACATATCGCACCTGGGCTTAATGAGGGACCCCAAATACGAGTAAGTCTGAGAGGTTAAAATCCTTGTGCGGATATTGTCGTGAGGAAGTATGCCTGTCCAAGCTGTCCGCACCCACGAGCCATGCCAAGTCCTCGAACTTCGCGCCCGAAGGTCAAACACACGATTTCTTCCAAGACCTTCGCCGACGCCATCCCAACCTCGTAGAGCTTTGGTTTGCGCAGGCCAGGCCTCCCGATGCTTAGCGCAAGAGACCGGAATCTGACTGTCAAACATCTCCTTCATACCTGCTTGGAGGTGGTGGCGGTTCCAGTCGTAGTTGTAGTAGAAGTAGTAGTAGTAGTAGCATCAGCGGCAGTCACAGTAGTGATAGCAGCTGGCAGGGTTGCTTTAGACTGAGAATTCTGCTATGTTCCCTGCATTGCGACCTGGTCCGTCAAGCGGTTGGGAAAAATCATTGACAGGATCTTTTTCCAGAGATCCTTCCTCAGAAGAGATCCTGGGGAACTTGCGAGGGCGAGGCATGCAGGACGCTCATTGTGGCTTGGACATGAATGGTTAGGACGAAGCACTGCAAGTCGTAGTAGTGGGCCGGAATGTGCAACATCTGCAAATCGAATTCAGACATAAGGTGCGCATCGCCAACAAGCAGCTGCTTTCCGACTCCACTCCAGAGGTTTTCTTCAGTGGAGCACTACACGGAGATGAAAGGCAGTCATGCAGCTTTTGTCCTGACTCTTTCCACACAAGATACACCCAAACTTTCCAACATGTTCCAACCTTTCAGAGCTGGAGGATTGGTCCGGCGACTGTCTGTGAGCTGGCGAATTTCCTTTGCGAGCAGCATGCCGCAAATCACGCAGAGGACGGCGCTATATGGCGCTCAACAGCAGCACACATTCCAGAGCCCGGTCCAATCCAGTGTGTGCATTACCCAGCATGCCTTCCTGGCAGGTAGTTCGACTGGTCGATGGGCGGTCCACGTCATGGACTCAATGTGCGTAATTCCATTCGCCGCACAGTGGGATAGTAGGAAGTTGCTGCAAGCAAGACTGCGGAGCATGGAGTGCCAGATTATGGAGCGACAGAACGAAAGAAGACTGTGCAAGCGGGCACCTTTGTGGGCCTGAGCGAAGAAAGAAACGCCATACAACCCAGCTCCTGAGCCGCGTGCCACCCATCCAAACTCCGCAGACCCGCAGCTCCAAACTCCGCGGGCCCCCAGCTCCAAAGCCGTGCCACCCACCGCGGGCCCCCAGCTCCTGAGCCGCGTGCCAGCCACTCCGCGGGCCCCCAGCTCCTGAGCCGCGTGCCAAGCATCGAAAACCGCAGGCCCCCAGCTCCAAGCCGCGTGCCAGCCAGCCAACTCCGCGGGCCAAAACCGCGAGCACCCAGCACAAGTATGGTCTGCGACAGCGGCATGCATTGCGAGTCCTTTTCGGGCACGTGCCAAATTTGCGGCATGTTCATGTACCAGACGAGCCTGGCTACAGCACAGGCCTGCGTCTCGCGCCGAAACTGTGGTGACTATGGTGTGACAGGGTAGATGAGATGGGGCGCGCCGGGCATTTCGCAGAGTCTCGATCGTGACGAGTGGGGCATGCAAAAGTGGCTTGCAATTTGACAACATTTGTCCGTCGGTGAGCTGGCTGACACAATATCGCGACTTATTCAAGCCGGAGGAGGGAAAGAATTCAAGCCGGAAGCAGCGATGCAAAGAAACACCAGGGCTTCGGCTTCATGACTTACAGCTCGCGCAAAACATCAGCAGCCATGTAGCACTACGGCCGCAGTTCTGTCATGGCTGTGAAAGGCGAACGGCCAGTGCAGCAGCCTAACAGATACGCCGCTCATACGGCGCACATTCTGCACAAGCAGGCATTGATGCTTGACCTGTCGAGCGCAATGGAGCTTTTGACTCATGGATAACAAGCAGTCCACCTCAAAAGCTGCATGTACCAGTTGCACCGCAGATTTCATGGTACCTGCAGACTTTGAAAAAAAGCTAAAAGCACGCCGGAGCGAATATACTCGAGCCGGGGGAATTCCCAGGCTCGCGCCGGTTGCTGCCACACGGTGCTCAACAAAAGAACCTACAGTCCTACAGTTGCAGGAACATTGCGTGCCCAGGTGGCTCATGCCAATGACGAACGCACATGGCTATGCGAATTACAAGCGGGAGGAGAACGGCATGGATCCAAATCGAGACTTCCCGTATTTGCAGATGCCTCAGCGATGCATGCAGACACAGACCGCTCGGGCGGTGAACGACTCTTGGCTTTGGCCTCCGGGATCCTGCGGGAAGTTCCGAGCTGTGTGTTTCTCAACAGCTATCTCCCAGGTTGGTTCGATTGAGGTGCTCAGCCCTGGCATCTAAGGAGCTGTTCCGCCGGCACCTCTTCCAGCCTCCCAGATCGAATGTCAATTGTTCGACTCCTCGAGCTGTGAATCTGCCGAACAGTGACAGTGGCTGCAGGTTCAGCATTACCTTCCACGGTGGCATGCGCGCCCTCACCTATGAATGGGGATCGAAAAACCACTTGGTCAAAATGAAGTCGACGGAGTCTCCCGATGAGTCAGCCTTCAGACAGGCCAGTGATTGAATTTTGTTAGACCCCTCGATAGTTGGGCAAACCCGGAGTTCAACTCTTGCAGTCCCAGGTGGGTGAGTCCATTCGCGAAGCTGCCGGGAAGAACTCCAGAAATCGATGGTTTTATCCCCTCGGGCCGATCAATGACTTGGCACCTCGGGAGGATTGTAAGAGAAGGGCCTCTTTACGCGCATGGTGTCGGGTGTTGCCCAGGTATACCCCGTGGATGGAGGCATGGAGGACTGGTCCTATGCAGCTGGATTCGAGCATTCTCCAAGACCCATCACGGTCTGCCAGCCGACCACGTATGGTGGCTACCCGGAGGACTGCGATTTGTCGCAGAGGATTTGGTAGGTAGAGATGCCTGCGGGAAACTGGGCTGTTTCTTGTCTGCCAAGGCTCTGAATTGCGTACTTGTTGACGAGGACCGCACAAGGTATCGCAAAGATAGCATCAGTACTCTGATGTACTTGGCAGCGGCTTGGACTGTGGGATGTGCATAGTTTTCGTACAAGTATACTGTACATGTTTTGCGCAGATGTGTACATACAAATATACAAATGCATGTTCATTCCATGCTCTGCTAAGTCGAGGAAATGGATGACAAGAAAACAGCCCAAGAGGCGACTCTCGGGCACACTTCGGAGATATGGGCAGCCGCCGTTTCGCAGGGCCACGTGCCACGAAACCTTCGAATGTGTACCTTGGAGAAATTCGGCTCTGAGGCATGTTCGTTCCAGCGGGTGCGAGGTCAAGTCAGAATTGCGAACTGAATACTTCACGACCACAGCGCATCGGCTCTACTACAGCTCGGATCCAACAACTAAGCATGACACTCGTGACAGTGGTGCAATTCCTGACAGCGTTTGCGTCCAAGGTTTGAAGCTAATTGAGCTGGCACGTCCGGAAGTTGTGGTGCAAAGTGTGCGGGTACCGCGAAACCCAGGCCTGGTCAAAGGCTTTGGGATAAGAGCCTGTGCAAAGTCGTGCAAGAAGCTCCTTCAGCAGTATAGCGGCATTTGCGGCTGGAAGTTCCTTCGACATTTGACCCAGACACAAGGCCCGGGTGCGTCAGTCGCCGTGGACGCTTTCGGCTTCGGCTGCAGCCAGCTGACGGCGAGGTGCCGGCGCCATCAGAAAGACCCATCCATGTTAAGACAACTCGTGACAATTCCTGACCCACACTCGGCATAGTTGTGCATGAAACCTACCAGCCCGGCTTGCTGGACGACACTGGTCCGGTAGGCTGACTTGTAAGCTGCTTGAGGAGATCGTGACCTTGCCGTTGCTCAAGTTTGTAGAGCTGGGGTATGGATTGGGGATCTTCGTTCAGGGTCCTCCACTGGGGTTTGACCACAAACCTGTGGGGTCTCGCCTGCTCCTTCTACTGCGGGGCCTCTTCGCTCCCAGCAATCCTCCTCTCTTTCCTCCTGGGCTTTCTGTCGGCCACCTTCCTCTGTGCCTGGCTTTTGGTCTGCCTGTGGATTCAGGGCCTCCCTGACCTTTCCCACTGGACCCGAAGGGGGCCTGTGGCTGCTTCCCTGAGGCTTCGCCAATACGTGGGTGCAAGAGGCCGACACTAGCATGGTGGCATTGTCTGCAAGTGTGGGATCCCTTGCGGTTACAATAAGGGGGCCACTTGGGGAGGCAACTAGGTTGCTCCAGCACCTCAGGCTGTTTGATCAGGAGGCTCAGCAGCTTCCTTCTGCATCGGCTTCCGAGGTTCGGGCTCGGTCTCCTTTGGATTTATCCTCCAGCCCTGTCCTGCCAACCACTCTGCCTCGTTCTTCAGGCTTTCGAGCCCTTCAGTCCCTGCTGTTCAGGTACCCTTGCAGGCCTCCGGGCCCTCGTTCCTCCTCGCTCTCACCGAGAGGTTGAGCAAACTTTTCCTGCTTGCCCTGCTGCGTGGCTTGATCGAGCTAGGGTTCTGGGATCTGCGAATCTGAGCCCGCGTGCCGGATTCTTCGTGCTTGGAAGGCGGGCCAGTGGGCGGGCCTTGTGCTAGCGGGAGACTACGCCGCACCTTTGCCATCAGAAACCTTGCAGCTGGCTTCTCGCTTTTACCCTGTGGTTGGGGGTGGGTCTGTTCGGCCAGCATTGTACACTTCATTCCGTGCCTACAGCTCAAGCGGGGCCCTTGTCCTCCTCACCATCTGTCTCGCACGGCTTCTCCTCTGAGTTGGAGGCCAAGGTGTACGTTGACGCAGCCGGCTTGCAGTGGCCGCTTGGCAGCCAGTCGAGGCTTTGTTGCCTTTTGCAGAGGCTCCACAACTGTGGGTGTACGAGCATCCGGATGGAGTCGGGTCACTTCAGCAGAGGAACTTCAGGCAGGCCTTCAGGCTCAGATGGACGATGTGCTGGCCCCATCGCTATTTGTCGAGGCCCCCGCTTTGGACTTCTCAGCAGGTGCCTATACTCCAGTGGCAGAGGCCAGTGTGCAGGCTGTTGTTGTGGATTGCTCCCTCGAGGCCGCTCCCCGCTTCATACCCTATGTTGCCGATCAGCTGCCCGAGCTCTTGATTTCCTTCGAGAGCAGCCGGCCAGAGGTCATTCCAGATCCAGCCATCCTTCTTCAGCNTATGTTGCCGATCAGCTGCCCGAGCTCTTGATTTCCTTCGAGAGCAGCCGGCCAGAGGTCATTCCAGATCCAGCCATCCTTCTTCAGCTTGCCCTGGATTGGGCTCAAGGCGACGGGAGTGCAGACAGGCTGCAATATTACTCAGCCGACGAGGTGGCACCGGAGGTAGCACCAAAGAAGCGGGCAGTGTTGCATCTTACAAAGACAGATGCGCAGCTCGCCGCTCAGGCTTCAACTTTAGGAGGTGGCGCGCCTTCAATCGCAAAGCCTTCCCAACCAAAGAGTCGGGTAACCACTGCCAGCCTGGCAAATCAGCTCCAGACCATCACTGCCTCGTTGCCTGCGCTGATGAAGTCCGTGGAGGATGTTGCAGCACGCCAGGAGGCAATGGAAAGACAGTTGGCTGCGGGGCCGTCTGCTCCGCTCAGCCAGGCCTTGGGGTTGGGAGCAAAGCCAAAACATGGGGTGCAATCACTGGCACTGTTTGTTGGGCCCACCGCCTCGCACTGCGAAAGCCCAGCCTGTTGCACAGGATCCTCTGGCCAATGGCCCTGCAGGGTTAGCCGAAGCCGAGGTGACTCAGGTCCAAGACGACTTTGGTCAGCCGGCGGCTGGTCCAGATGCTTTATCCCAGGCTGTGCTAGAGCAGTCCCGTGCCTTGACATCGCTAGTTGCCCAACTCGCAGGGGCCTCAGGAGATTCGGTTTTGGAGCTTGGTGTGGGGGTGTCCGCCTTGAGCGCGCCAGGAGCAGGGGAGTTGAGCAAAGATGCAGGAGGAACTTGCAAGTGGCCGGGGCACCTTTGTCTCGGCCGTCCTGCAGAACATGTCACGACGCATCTCACCTGCCCTTCCGGCTTCGAGCGATTCTGTCGAGCCCTTGCAAAGCGGTGCCTCTTTATCCCGCTATTGGGAGCGCTTCGGCGACTTTGCGGGCCAGAGGGACCTGGGTGCAATAGCGCATGGCCTGGCACAGGTCATGGACAACCTTCAGGCGGGGCGGACCTAGCAGGCTTCCGATCATGCAGCCTTCCTGGCCGTCTGTGTGGAGCAAATGTCAATGGACAACGGCCGCTCAGAGCTTGGTTTCCAATTGAGGACCCACCGAGCTCAATGTTCACGGCACGCAGCTCGCGCAATTGGATACCATCCAAACTTCAAACGAAGAGAGGGGAACTGAAGAAATCCTCCTCTGCGACCGGAGCTGGGGAGGAGGGGGAGGAGCCGGTGTCAAGGCCCGCCGGCCGCCGCGCAAAAAGACAGGACAGTAGTGGGGGGACCACCCGGTCCAAACCTTCACGCTGCTTTTCTTTCTCCTGGAACCTCTGGCGCCTCCTTTGAAGGTTTAACTGGCTTGCCTGGGTCCATAGCTGTCGCACCAGGTTGCTGCGTCTCATCCGGTGTTTCCCTGGACAGTACGAAGTCATTTGCCGAGTCTGTTCCCGGTTGTGCTGCCGCACCTTCGCATGGAACCTTTGGCGCCTCCTTTGAAGGTTTAAGTCCGTACCATATTGCACTTCTAAAACCTGTGGCGGCTCCTTTGAAGGTTTAACTGGCCAGCCTAGGTCCCAAAATCCCCCAAAGCTCTGCGTGCCAAGTTTGCTGCAAGGTTCTCAGAACGTGAATTTTGGGAGTGTCCCCGGGAGGCGTTTTTTGGATGAAGAAAAGGCATCTGGGGACACCTCGTGTGGGCCTCCTTTTTTGGGTGGCCGGGACCAACTGCCTCTGAGATCCCGAAAGGATAATTCACAGCTCTGCGAGCAATTCGAGGCCACGTTGTCCTTCCGTGAATGGTCTGCGAGCCTGCTGCGTTGGATAGCTCAGTCTCGGACGCGGTTTGCATGGCTTTTGTGCTCTACTTTCAAGTTTTCTGCCAGCCGTCGGGGGCGCCCCGACTTCCGCGACATTTCCACTGCCACTCCCTCACGTGGGCCTTTTTCTTGGCGGTGTCCCAAAGCAATCTGCTGTGCAATGGCGTACTCTCCGTCTTCGGCGAGTCCTACATATCCTTGTCTCGGCCTTGGATTACGTTTACGAGGGGCTCCGACCACCTCAGCAAGGTTTGCTTTGGAGGGAACCGAACACGATCCAGAAGGGGGTGTACTCCCGCCTCTGGAGGTTCCTTGTCGCGTGTGACTCTCGGACTGATCGTTTCCCTTTGCCGCCTGGACGGTCAGGCCCAGAGAGTCTTGCATACCTCTTTGATCTTGAGTGTTTCTCGGGAGCTTTGACCCAATGTGGCTACGGCTCCTCTGTTGCTTCTACTTTCCCATCTGGTGGCAATTCCCTGCTTGTTGNCCCAGAGAGTCTTGCATACCTCTTTGATCTTGAGTGTTTCTCGGGAGCTTTGACCCAATGTGGCTACGGCTCCTCTGTTGCTTCTACTTTCCCATCTGGTGGCAATTCCCTGCTTGTTGCTTGCGCGTGAGTGAGAGAGAGAGAGTGTGTGTGTGCGTTTGTGTCGCTGTGCTTGCGTGCGTGCGTGTGTGTGTGTGTGTGGAACACCTGTCTACTAAGGTCTTTGCTCGGTTTAATTTTTGCAGGGGGTGCCGGGGGCACTGACGAGACCGGCACTAACAAAGACGCTCATCAGTTGCCTGTNCCCAGAGAGTCTTGCATACCTCTTTGATCTTGAGTGTTTCTCGGGAGCTTTGACCCAATGTGGCTACGGCTCCTCTGTTGCTTCTACTTTCCCATCTGGTGGCAATTCCCTGCTTGTTGACGGGGCCTCGGGCCATGGTCACGGCTCCTTTGCCTTGCCTAGGACAGGTGGGGATAGCCCTCCTCAGCTGCAGCCCTACCGACCCTTGGACACAAGCCGCCTAAAGCTGACGGGACGGGGTGCTTGGGATGCTGAGAGATTTTCTAGCTCGCTTTTGTTGAGCCTGGTTGCCGTGCTCATGGCAGGAGCAACGGTTCTGATGACTTGCCAAACTTTGACCTTGAAGTCAGATCCGAAAATTTGGAGTTGGCTCGACTCTGGTCGACTCAGGGCCTCCTTGGTCTTTTCCCTGAAGCTGCCCCGGCAGCCTCGCGGTGCAGAGTGTTCAACTCTTTCAAGGACGTGTCTCGGGACAGACAGATAGGAGACAGGAGATTGCCCAATCGCTGTGAACGACACTTGCGTGGACCTAGTGCTGCGCTTCCGGCTGGATCTCTGTTGACGGGTCAGCGCTGGTCATTGATGACCTTGTGTGCATCAGTGTCATTGGGGCTGAGCTTGACCCAAACGGGCCCTCTGTTGCAAAGAGCTTACACGAGACTGCCAACGTGACGTACGATCGCTTTAATGTCCTTGGTTCTCCTGAAAAGGACGTCTGCGGTGAGGCCCTTTTCCAGGCCTTTGGTGCGGAGATCGACTCCAGAGAAGAGAATGTCAAGAGCGGCTTGGTCACTGCTGCTGCGCCCCTTGCTCGACGTGTCTCCTTGTCTGCTTTGAGCCTTAGGGCAGCTCGCCTGCCCGTTACAACACCGGGCCTCGTTGCTAGACTCACTGGTGCCTGGACCTCCGCCTTCTTGTTTCGACGAGCTTGCATGGTCGTGTTGTTTGAGGCCTACGTTCTTGCCAGCAGGGCTGCTGACGATCCTGCTGAGGGCCGAAAGCCCGTAAAGCTGTCGCGCCGCCTTGCCGAGGAGTTCGTTTTGGCTTCAGTGTTGTCTCCGCTCGCCGCTGCTGACCTGACTGCTGAGCAAAACACAAAGGTGTATGCTACTGACGCCTCCTTGGCCAGGGGCACCATTAATTTGCTCGTGTACTGTGGCGGAGAACACAGCGCGATCCCTTTGGCAGAATGGGGATAGACGTGGGGCTTATTCTCGCCTCGAGCATGGGCCTTCTGTCCTCCTAAAGGCTGCTGGTGAAGCCCCTGAAGCCGAAGACGTTTGTGCTAGTTTTCCCGAAGCACCTGGCCAAAAGCCTGTTCCTTTCATGCTTGATGGTCTTGAGATCGGCTGCTGTCTTGGGATTATAGGTGGACCTGGCCTGTGTGTTGGCTCTGTGAGGCTCTTTCGTCACAGTGTGTCCGGAGCTTGCTGCTAAGATCCCCCTGTGTTTCCTGTGCCCGGAGGGACAGAAAAGGCCTTTGGAAAAGGACTTTGGCTTTCTTTCAGCTTGCCGTGATGTGAGGTACCAGTCGTACTGCTCAGTGTGAGTGAGGTCCCCGAGGACTTGGGCCATGTCTTCAGGCAAGTGCCTGCCCAGTGCTAGCATTCTTAGGGATCTTGATAGATGTTTGTTAGGCGACCTTGTTTGGCCTCACGGGTTCCTCTCGACCATCTTGATGCTTTCTCGGTTTCGTCTGGGAGGGCCTCCTTTCCAGGTGAGCCGCTTTCCAAGAACGCCTCCAATGCTTTGGGTGCTGGGCTTCGGAGATGCCTTGAGAGGGCTATTGCTGTAGAAAGGGATCCCCCTACCCTGCCTGGCATAGAGTCGGTTGGCTGTAACGACGGAGTGGACCGTCGAGACCATCATTCCATGGCGAGGCGATTCGCACATCAACGTGTTGGAGCTCGCTGTGATTGCCGCCCTGCCCCGTGAAACTGCTGCAAAACGACCAGACTCCCGAACTGTCAGTCTGCAGAAAGTGCTGCAACAAAGGGAAGGTCGTCCTCGCTGGCACTGGGATATTCATTAAAGCGTTCCGCCGGTCTTCAGCTTGCCTTTGGCCTTTACTTTGCGTATGGCTTCGCGCCAACAAGGCTCAATGTGGCGGATGACCCGAGACGTTTCGTCAGTCTCAGGTCATCGGCTGGAAAGAAGCTTCATGAACTTCTTTCGGCTCAGGAGTGGCATGCCTTGTCACCTTTGCGCTTCCGTCGGCCCGTGGCTTCGTGGATTCGTCTCTTCCTTGCCCTCACCTGTTGTGGTCGCCCCGCCTTGGACTTTGACTGCACCCTTGGTTTTCCTGGTGAGGGGCCCTTCCCGTTCCTCCACCTCCTTTCTTGCAGCTCCCACTCGTGTCTGGTCGAGCCAGCCGTCGACTTCTTCTGCACTTCGGGTCCTGTTGTTAAGGGTCTGCTTCTCTTTCCTTGCCGCCTCCTTTGCAGCTCCCACTCGTGTGCGGTCAAGCCTACCTGCGGCGCTTGTCACTTGGCTTTTGCCTCGTGTGCTAGCTCCCACTCTTTTGGACTTGTGGTCGAGCTTCTTTTCTCCTTTTCGCATGCTCCTCTGTGTGCACACTCCCGCCCTCGATTTGCGGTTGAGCAACCTTTTCTTTCCTTTCAGGCCGCCTACCTGCACCGTCCCTTCTTGGACTTCGATTCCACCCTTGGTTTTCCTGGCGAGGGTTGGTTTCTGTTCAGCGTCTGTCCGCTTGCATTAGCTTGCGCGATGGCTACTATTGCGCCCTCGACTCCTGCTGAACATGGCCGAGCAAAGCGACGTGAACCTGTGCTTTTAGTTGCGGACCGAGTTGTCAGGCCAGTCACTCGGAGCAACCGCGCGAAGCTTCTTGAGGCTTTCGGCAGTTGGCTTGTTGAGAACCACGCTACTTCAGTTTCTGCGGTGCTGGCTGCTAGTGGCGATATCGCTGAACGGGTCACTGGACTTCTTGTAGGCTACGGGCAGGCGCTGTTCAGAGGAGGCCACCCGTACTACAAGTACTCCGAGACTATAAACGCAGTCGCTTCAGCAAAGCCATCAATTCGAAGAGGTCTCTCTTACGCTTGGGATCTGGCATTTGCTTGGCTGACAGAGGAACCAACCACACTGTCATCACAAAGCTATGCCTGTTGGAGTTCCACTCGCTCTTTTAGCGTCTGCTTTGGCATGGGGATGGGCCGTTGAGGCTGCACTTTTTGGGTTAGCATGGGCAGGGCTTTTACGCCTTGGGGAGCTCTTTGCAGCTCGCCGGTCTGACCTTGTGCTGCCCAGAGATTCGGCTCCAGGCGTGTCTCATGCTCTCGTCGTCATCCAGAATCCAAAGACTAGAGGAAGAGCTGCGAGACATCAAAGTGCGAGGATTGATCCTGTTGACATTGTTCAACTGGCTGATAAGGCTTCGGCCATCTGCCGCCTACGGCCAATCTGTGGAGGCAGTCGGCAGACAGATCTTTGACCTGAGCTCCTTCAAACCGGGGGGGCCACTTGGATGCTGGGTTTGACTGAAAACTCAGAGTTGGTTCGTAGAAGGGGCCGCTGGCTCTCCCAGCGGGTGATGGACATTTATCTTCAAGAAGTGGTGGCGATAACTTTTCTCCCCTCTTTGTCCATTGACGTCAGAGATCGCCTGGAGGCCCTAGCTGGCGACTTCTCGTGGCTTCTTCAGCGAGCTGTCTTCTTTGAGAGCCGATGTATCCCCAGGTCAGCCTGGTATCTGCTGCTCAGGCCTGCTCGGCCTTCCTCTTGACAATTTTTCTTGAGCAACTGCATGGGGTCTGTGGAGATTTGCTTAAACTGCTGGGCTACTGCGGGAAAGCTGTGGAGTTTTTCGGTGGTTGCTCTTCTCACCACAGCCTAAAGCTGGCCGCAACCTACAACCTCGTGCCGTGGCTGGCGAAAAGGGAATGCAGATCGTATCTTTGCTGCTTGACTTGTAAGCTGCTTGAGGAGATCGTGACCTTGCCGTTGCTCAAGTTTGCCCTCCCACCCATCCCTCGCTNTGCCGTGGCTGGCGAAAAGGGAATGCAGATCGTATCTTTGCTGCTTGACTTGTAAGCTGCTTGAGGAGATCGTGACCTTGCCGTTGCTCAAGTTTGCCCTCCCACCCATCCCTCGCTTGTGGAGTTTTTCGGTGGTTGCTCTTCTCACCACAGCCTGTCTGTAGTGAAAATTGGGCCACTTTGGGACACTGCGGCGGTGGCCTTTGTGCAGCCTAAAGCTGGCCGCAACCTACAACCTCGTGCCGTGGCTGGCGAAAAGGGAATGCAGATCGTATCTTTGCTGCTTAGTTAACGTGTCGTCGAGCCAGTAGCTGCAGACCTTGCCAGGCTTGTCCGAGTGTAAGTGTCAAAAAAAACTGCTAGCTTTTCGTGTTGCCATGGCTGGTGCACCGCACCTCTGCACTTCTCTGCACTCTGCAGCGCGATGGAACAGGTTGGCTCACAAATCTAGTTTTGTCGTGGGTGGCAGGAAAGTACTTAGCATCTTGAAGCCAAGATGGTGCAGACTGATCCTGTCACTTCTGTTAGCCGCCTCAGGCTTCTCGTGGCACCGACTGCCCACATCCCACAGTGCAATGTTGGTGCGGACAGCGGCGCAGCCCTGGAGGAGTCATGCTTTTTTTCTGTAGCAGGCGAACAAACTCACGGAAAAAGTTGAAGCATTGGAAGCGGAGCGCAGACAGGACGGCACATTTCGAAAGCTGCTCGAGCGCGAAGCTAAGTGTGGAAGTACAGAGCCCGACCTTATGCATCGAACGGCTAGCGGCTGCAGACCTTCGATGCGCTTGTGAAGTCTGCACGCGGCCGCAGCCTGATGCCGAGGGCCAAGCAGATTGCCACGGTGAACTTCCGATGCCAAGGGCTGACGCTCTGGGGCACTCCGAAAACCTCTTTCCGGCTTGAGGGCAAACTGCCCGCCGACGTCAGTGGCGAGGTCTCCAAGCGTTGCGGGAACAGTTGAACTTGCAGCATGTTTGAAGATTTGTTTGCCAATGTGCTTTGCCGCATCAGGTGTGTCTCCTGATAGCTGCTGAGTTTGACAGCCAGTGGGGTCACCAGGCGCCCCTCGTTCGCCTCTCTGCGAGAGGATCGGTCTTGTTCAAAAGCATTGCCAGACCAGGTGCATCCAGATCCGTCTGTAAAGCCTCGCTCACATGCCGCACGCCTTCGCTTGGAGGAGCGATACGAGGCGAAGGCCTGCCGGTGACGTATGCTAAACTGCAAGCGTTCGTTGTCGTGCCTTCGATATCACGAGAGCGCAGTTTGCATCAGCAGCCGCTCAGACAGGGAAGAGGCCGGCAAAGAGGAACGCACCGTCACGTGCCAAGACTGTTGTTGGCAGCCCCGCTGCTAAAGTGGAACACCTCCCGACACTGACACACACACACACAGCCATAATGTATGTATATATATATATCATAATTACACACACACACACACACTCGCACGCGCACACTGCCCCTTCGGATCGCAACACCCAACGCGTAACATGCTTGATTTTGCGACTAAACCGCATCCTGAAGATCTCTCCTGTTGCAGAGACGCGAGACCTGCCTAAGCCTGCGAGACGGTAGGCAAGTGATGGACCCAATTTGATCCGAGCGCGTCGCACCAAACTGTTCGTCCGGAGCTCTGATTGCTCGAGATGCAGCAGCGGTGTTTTGACAACACTAGGAAATGTGCATCGCACTCACCAAGGTTGCTGAGCCGACTCCGCTGGTGCTGAAACAGTACATGCACGAGGCGGAGGCTTTGGGTGAAGCAGAGCTTTTGGCATGCTCTTGTCATTTTGCCGCTGTTTGTTTCCCGTGAACTTTCAGGTGCAACCCGTTTCGAGTACTGGCTCGCCGTCACTGGAGGTGCCAGTCACCGCGATGCATCCACCGAAGGAGCTTCATTTGTAGGGCGATTGCCCTATGTTACTATGCTTTGCCTTTAGCAACTTTAGAACCGGCTACGAGTTTATGTTCTGTCTAGTTTCTCGGAGTGTTCTCTTGTCACCGTATGTTCTTTTACTCTATGTTATTTTTGTGTGCGGCTTCGTGTGTTCTTGTCGGCATGACCTTCCGGCCTTCCGGCTGTAAGGTTGTTGTGCTGGGAGATCAGATAGGATCATAGTATAGTTTACATTGCATGTCAACATGTGTCCTAACTTGTAACTAACGAGCCAGTAAGGACTGAAAGTAGCATGTTCTTTACCACCACATCAGCAGCATCAGCTGTCGTTGAAACAAACAGTAAGTCCAACCGTCACCGTGTGCACACTCACACCACGATGCCAACATGAGTTCTTACAGAAGAAATTCGAAGGGTTCACAGTGAGCCTCACGAGGCGCTATCCGATTTTTATTGGTCAACGGCGAGTGAGTGCGATAAATCTACATGTGTAAACAATAGCATATAGCTGAGGTCGATATCTTGTCTTGCTTTTTTTGCAGCCAAGAGACTGTCTTTACCAATATGTTCGCGATAGCCTAGCGAAGCCCTATGCAATGTCGTAACATGTATCAGAGGTTCACCGCCTCCTGAGAGGTCCTTCAAATCCAAACAAAATGCCTTTTCATCGCGAGGCATGAGAGACCTCCCCAAAACAAGTTTGGCGTTGAAAACTACTAACACATGATGCATTCATATGCCCACAGCGGCGGCGAACGGCAAGACATGACCATACTGCCCGGAGCAACTCGAGGCAGCTGCGCAAGTTTGTGGTTTGCCTTTGCCCTGAGGAGCCGGCATCAATGTCGACATCACTCGCAGCGCATGAATCGACGTCCTACCTCCGACATGCACCACCGATAGCTCCTCCCGAGGAAAAGAACGGGCTCATAATTCCCTTGTATGCCATCGCTACCATTTCGTCCCCGGCCGGCATTCAGAGCTAGATCTTCGCAGCCGGCTGCTGGCATGATCTTCTGTGATCCGACTGGATGTCCCGAGGTTTGTCATCTCTTTGTCCTGCGGTTTCATGGTGCTGGTCAACCTGCGTTCACAGGCTTGGCTTTTGGCTGGTTTCCACCCTTCAGTACTTGGTTCGCAGTTCTGCAGCCAGGCACGACAGGGCAAAGCGAATGTGCACGACGTGCCTTGGCCGTTGCGTGCACTCTTGGACGCGCGAGAGTATGTCGACATGCAAAGAAGAACTTTTGCTATTTAGTGCTTGTCACAGGCTATCAGTGAAGCCGAGCTTGCAAAGATGGTAGGCCAAAGCCAGCCTGCTGAATAAGCTTGGAAAAATTACGCGCCTAGGATATAGATAACGGGATCGTAAACCGACGTTTTGCCTTTTTATGTTCAATTCGGACACGATACGTAGGAATGGAAACAACTAAAATACCGAAAAGACGTGGTTTCATGAGAATATTATATATATATGCGTTTCTGGCCTTTGGGAAACGACTCATATCTTGTTCTATGGAAAGGAAGACAGAGCGGCAGACTAGAATTATATGTATACGTATAAACTTGCACATATATACATATACATTTATATTCTTACATATACATACATATACATATATCGATATATATATATGTATATATATATAGTATACTTATTTATATATATATATCCCTTTAGGTAAGATCATATTTATGAATGATATTTATATAATAATTATGAGTTTACATAGTATATACTCTTTTAACAACTCGTTTAATTATGTATTCTATTTCGTTCTCAAAATAATATTAGTAAAGACTTATATTATTTTTTTGGAAATCTCATATATCTTCAATAAAATTGAAAATGAAAATTTTTTTGGATCCGTATTTATTTTATAATGACGAATTGAATACTATGTATCAAATGAAATTATATTCAAATAGTTGAATAATATTTGAAGATAGGTTTAAATATATTATATTGGAATTTTATTAATTGAAATCTTTATGAAGAATTTGAATAAAAAATAATATGTAAATATAATTCTAATAGTGAATTTTAATATTTATATTTCTCAAAAAATACGGAATTATGTTGGTCACGGCCGCGATTCTGAATGTATTTTTATCTCTCTATAAATATGGTCTATTTTCGTATTTCTTCATTGATAATTTCTTCTTGAAAAATTCGAGAAACGGGCGGGTCTTAGTGTCCGGGGGTGTTTGGTTCGCCCCTAAAATTTGGGGGGAGAAGCGAGAGAGAGAGAGAGATTATCGGGGATTCTTGATACTTCTAGAGTCGAATATATTATTCGTATATAATATGGGGGAATTAATTAGATTTTCACGTCTTTCTGAAAATTATGTAATAATTGGGGGGCCGATATGGCCGGGGGAATTGACACGCTCTTTATGCCTTATGGAAGAAGAGGAGAGAAGATGACCCGAATGGTATCCGGACGATTACTAACGTCATGATTTTGGCAAGGATGGTTTGGGGGGTGGGGGGATCACTCGATATATTCGAGGGAACGTGCTTGTCATCCCACCCCGAAAGGCATCGAGGACGAATAGACACGAGCCATGGGGGGTGGGCTCTTAGGCTAGAGCGCATGCTTACATCTGCTCACACCCCGTAGCAAGCATTGAGAAGGTTTTTATCTTGGCGCTTGAAGGGACAAGGTTTCTTTCTCTTCTCACCCCACAGATATATATTCAGCAAGGAAGGAAGGGAGAAGGGAGGAAAGAGAAGAGAGAAAAGAGACAAGAGACGAGAGCCGAGAGAGGAGAGAAGATAGAAGACAATTCTTCTTATTGGTGGTGGCGCTGTTGTTGTTGTTAGAGAGACGGGCGGGGAGAGCAGAAGCTCCCGGACTCCTTGAATGAGGTTGATGGTACCAATGGCGAAGCTGCTGGTCCTGCTCCAGCTCTACTTGGGAATCGCGCGCTGCATCCAGCTTTAGATTTTTTCGACGATTTCGACTTCGGCGACGATGAGCATGCCTCCCAAATCGAGATCCCCCTTGTGGTAGCGGAAACTACTGACGACGAGGATCCGTCCCGCGTTGCCGAGAACAGCGGTGTCCCGCCCGAACCAGCTGGGGCGCCGCCCCCAAGTCTCATTCAGCTCTACCAGGCAGGGAAGGTCGCTAAGAAGTCTGAGAACGACAATGAATAGAATATTTGGTATTACCGACGAGAATAAAGCAAAATTTAATCCCGAGCTCTACGATACGAAAATTACCGACAGAACGACTGGGAGCCCGATCGTCAGCGTGAAGGCCGCTCCGGGAAGTGATGGCGGTCAAGCGGGTACTTCATCTATTGAGCTGCAACTCCGTGTCCTGAGCATGGCGCCTCTTATTTTTCGTCTGTTTTGGGGAAACTTCCCGAGTAGAAATTTCTCAGAAGGGGCTATCCCCAACACTTGACACCTCGTTGCGCTTAAAACAAAAAGTTGCATGCAGACCACGGCTTTGGGAGTGCAAAAGGACGATGGCTTACGAGAAAAGAAAGTACTCATATAGCGGGCTGTCCTCCGATCCGCCTGGCATTGAAGATTCGGATTGAGCTTGTTTCAAGTCCGCATACAAGAGGCATGTGACTTATTGCTAGGATGGATGACCTGTCTTGACAAGGGCCAAAATATTAGCAGACGAATAACCATCACGATTTGCAGGGACACAGTACGTGCAAAGGTCATAGTACGAGGCGGTTATGGGGCTAAGCTCCCACTTCCAGGAAGTTCGTGGTAACAAGCAAAAGTTTGGAGGCACTGCTCCTCTGGCAAGAAAGGAATAGGTTACAGGGTGCCCGATAGGGGCAAGGTTGGATCGAATAGGGATAGCTCCTGCGACCCGTCATTAAATTATGGAAGCATCATTCCAAGACCACGGCACCCACAACTGTCGGGGGCGCACAAGCGCGTGAAGGGGTTCAACCCCTTCGCCCTAGCCCTGGCGAAAGAAAGCAGAGAGAGAGAGAGAGCGACAGAGGGAGGGAGGAAGGAGAGAGAAAAGAGAGATCAGAGAGGATAGAAGAGAGACGAGAGAGGAGAGAGGAAAGGAGAAAGAGGAGAGAGAGAAGAAGAGGGAGAAAAGAGAAGAGAGGAAAAGAGCGAGAAGAAGAGAGAAGAGAAGAAGAGAAGGAGAGAAGAAGAGAAGAAAAGAAGGAGAGAAAGAGAGGAGGAGAGAAGAGAGAAGAAGAATATAGATGATATAAGAAATATGGAAGAATTCTTATAAATTCTATAGATTTGAATTTTGTATAGTTCGACTCTTTACTCTTACCCTCCCTTATTACCCTATCTATATTTTCATTTAATTTACTCCTCTCCTACTTATCTAATTCGCCTTACCCTATCTTATCTATTTATTCTTACGCTACTCATTCTCACGACGATCATCTATATCGTTTTCACTTTCAGAATCTACGAAAGAAAGAGAAATCGAATAAATTTCGATAGACTACGTAGAAAAACCGTAGACCCAAATTCCATATAGAATCTCCAGACCTCATAGATAGACGATCGTAGTATTTTTTTGCAACAATTAATAAAATAATAATAGTAGTAAGAGTATCGGTAATATAGAATACCATTTATAATACCCTTGAGATTACCTTACAAAATACCCCCCGGGGAAAATTTCCCAAGAAATCTTCAATCCGGCCCCCGAGTGAACTCAATCCGTCGCGATTGAACTCAATCGGAGCCAGATTAAAGATTGCAAATTAAAAATTCCCAAATAAATTTTTCCAAGATATCTTCAAGTTTCAATCCGACTCCCGATTAAACTCAATCGGCCCCGATTAAATTCAATCGAGCCAGAGTAGAATTCCCCCAACAATAAAATAACAATAGTCCATACTCAACGATCCAACACTTTCGTATAATAAGACTCCCGAG
The DNA here is from genome assembly GCA_003297005.1 of Symbiodinium sp. clade A Y106. Lineage (NCBI taxonomy): Eukaryota > Dinophyceae > Suessiales > Symbiodiniaceae > Symbiodinium > Symbiodinium sp. clade A. The sequence continues at coordinate 41,047 of BGNK01001422.1, read as the reverse complement.
CACAAGAAAAAAGTAGATCCATAGAAACGGAAGAGAGAGAGAGTACCATATATATTTTTTTATCGTTATAATAAATGATAGAAAATAATGAATTTATGAATTATTTCATAATACCTTGATGAAAATTGAAATATTTATTATATATTTTTCGTAACTAGATAGATATTCTATAAATTCAAGAAAAAGAATATATCATATATAAATACGATCGAATATATAAATAAACTATAAATTAACATATATATATATACCGAACATATATTTCGGTCGTTATTTTTTCGTTTATCAAAATAATAATCAAATTTCGATTTTTATAATAATCGAATATCAGAAATTAATACATCTAGAGTTTTATATCATTATTTCTCGATCTTAATATTGTTGATCCGAACGACCTTATATCCAAAAGCGACAATTAAATATGAGATTGAAAGAAATCATGACCAAAAAAGAAATAACAAAAATACGCTGAAATTCGAGCTCTCCAAGATCTCTTCACGTGCATTAAAATCGTCTCCACGCGCCAATTCGAGGGGAATTCAGAAAGACTAAGAATAAAAGAGAAAGAATATGGAAAGAGATCACGGCAGCTGTGATGAATGCATAAGTATCTCCATTTTCGTTGCCGCCGATTCGATCGTGATCGTCGACGTCTTGGTGTGTCCTCCGTTGGACGAAGATGCACAACAAAATGGGAATCCCAATGATTTATTCAAGCTACATGTTGTTATTGGCAACAAACGCTGAGATCTGTCCACGTTTGGAGCTCTTCCTTCCCAGTACCTTGCAGCAAGCAGCGTCACCATCAGACTAAATGTTGCCAGGCACATGCAAACAGTACTTGGAAACAACATGCGGAGTGAGCGCACATGCTCGTGTGCATGTGTCCAGCCAGCGGAACTGTAGTGATTAAATTGCGGTTCCGACGGATTCTCGATCCAATGCTGCAAACAAGTCAGAGGGCGGTGAGGAATGTCAGAACGAACGTAGGTGTGATTGTCCTCGCGTTCGTCACCGCCTTCCCTGTTTGGAACTCTGTGCATCTGTGAGTTGTGTTTTCTGGACATGTCGGATGTGGTTTGCCGAAGATGTCTCTGTCACCTGTGTCTTAGATAACAGCTAGTATCTTATGTCTTAGACCATCGGCATGTGTTTCATGCCCGTTGCCTTGTCGCAACAAATACAATCTCATGTGCCAGTCGCGCTCTTTGAGATGTCAATTGCTTGTTGGCAGCATGCCACAAACAATTGATGTGGTTCTTCCATATTCTACTCCTCTCCCTCGTTCTACTAGTGATTCAGGTAGAAACAAGCATGTGTGTTTCGGTCTTACAGGCGCAGACTTCAAGGCAAACGTGTAGTTGCGGAATGCAAGAGTGAACGAGCTCACCAGTCCACTTATCTTGTGTCTTGCCAATTCACCGAAAGTATTGATCTGAGAGGTGGAGGTAGCACAACACATGTTTCTGCAGTCGGCCCTGCAGCTCTTGCAACTCAAGCGGCCAGCAAGTGAAGGCACAGCGATAACCATCCGGAAAGATGCCAGTGCTGGAGTTTTGCGTGACCTGCACAAAACCACTCGAAAGGCGATGTCGGACGCATGGGCGTGCTCTGGTTCTCCACCCGTCCGTTCAGGTCCGTCTCTTCCATGCCTCGTGTTCGATGGAATCCGCCTCGAAGAGAACCTTGTCACATTTTATAGCGCACCCTTCAGTGGATAAGCATAGCACGGAACTGCATGCACTGCGCATGTGACTGCTGAGCCAGCAACCAAGGTGTCTTCGCTCGGCCTGGGACCGGCACGGCTTCGAATTGACTGCGCTGATCACAGCAATCAGCAAACCCTTGCTTGCGGGTGGTCTGCACTCTACAAACAAGCTGTTTTGTCCGAGCATGTCCGAGCAGTTGCATCAATAGGCAGCATGTGAACACGTTAGCCACTACAACACCAGCAACAGCACGCTCCCATCCCAAAAACTGAAGCCTACAGGCTCTTGCGGCCACAAGAAACAGCGCGCTCAGACAGACACGTTTTGTCATCGTTTTGTTGCCATGCCCCTCTCAGAGGAATGCAAAGCGCCTAGGCCTAGGCAGACATCGCCCTCCAGGACTCCCAGTGTGGGTTGTTCTGCTTCGAGAGCTGCTTCAGCTTGTCCTTGACGGTCACAGTGCTGCCAGCAGGCTTGGCACGCTCCCAGGCCTCCTCCAATCCTTTCTCCTGGGCTGCTCAGTCACAGTCGACTTTAGGAACGCGCCAGTGTAAGGCTTAGGATGTCTAGGATGGTTTAGCTTAGGCAAGTTCAGTTCGGATCCGAGTTTCGTAGTCGTCAGGGTTGATGAGGCCAGCCAGAGGGTCCTTGGAGTTGGCGAAAAGAGGGTGCTCCCTCCAGGCTTCGTCAAGCTCCCTGGCACGCTTGGTTCCTGGGACAATGCGCCAGAAGGCATCCTCCTGAAAGGAGTACAGGACGAACATGCCCATGGCAACCGCAGGGAAGACGAGTGTGGTCAAAGGCACCAGCACGGCGGCAAACTTGCGCTGATCTCCGTACTTCGCTTCTGCATCCTGAGCGAGCATCGTCAAGGCCGGCAAGGCCGCCGAGGCGGCCACAGCTGGGTTGAACTCCGATCCCTTCGGCTGCTGCTCCGGGCTGGGCACGAAGCAGTAGCGGAGGCCAAGAAGCAAAGCTGCTGCAAGCAGCAGGCGTCCCGGGCGCGCCATTGCAACAAGTCAACAAGTCGCGTGATCTACTATCTGAACTAGGATGGGGCCCAGCAGCTCCCGAGGGCATCATGCATAGAAGCTGCATGCATTGCGCAGTCTGCGGAAGCGCCAGGACTTTCGAGGCCTCCCTTGAAGTTTAACTGCTTCCAATGCACCCAAGTGGCAGGATCTCTTCCACCTCTCCGTGGCGAGACCAGCATCGAAGCAAAGCGCCATCCTCCCTTTTCCAGCCTCGCACGCCACAAGCCGTACTTTGGTGCAAACGACAAGCCTGGTTGAAGCGACCACATGCTTATGGCACACTGGCTGCTAACTGCCAAACGCAACTGAAGGCAAACGTGCGGGTCATCCAAGTCAGCTCTGCATGCAAACCTCGCGTACGCGCAGTTCTTTAGTTGATTCGAGCGAACCAAACTATTTGGACCAGTCTGCTCACGCGAGAAACCATACAATACAAGCATCTCCTTCTATTGCTTTGTGTCCGAACCTTTCCCATGTTGCGACCAGCGGCCTGGGTTCACATAGTACCTGGTCACGGTGCCCGTGCATAGGCATGCAAAATGCACCAGAGAAAAACCACAGGCTGCATGGCTCTGGTGGTAGTTCCATTTCTGCCAGAGAAACACTGCAGAGATGCGTCTCCCGTCATCGCAGGGATTGTCAAGGTGCCGTCGAAATTGAGCTCCGCAGTCTGCAGGCCAGCAGCTTCCAAAAGCTGCAACTATGAGGCTACTGCTTCAAGATCCTTTACGGGATTTGAAAGGCTGCTGCTACTGCCAGACGGAGTCGGAAACTCCATTTTGCGACCTGGCTTCTACTCTGGCCTGGTGGGTAGACGCTGGCCATGACCTCTCCGCGATCCTTACAGCAGCCGCACTAGCAGCAATCACTCGTGGCTTGCGCAATGCAGGATGATTAGCAGAGTTTGAGGGTAGGCAGACCGCCAAACTGCACCCTGTCTTGCGCTGTCTCAACAACAACTCATTGGCAAGGCTCTCTCCGTGTAGCACCAGCATAACGGCATGCATGTTGCTCGTCGCATAACAGCAGTCAGAGAAGTTCTTTGTGGCAGAAGCAGCAGCAGCGGCAGTCATGGTTGCCAACAGCGTCGGCGTCGTATCTGGCGTCGTCAAGAAAGTCAACGTCATTTACCACCTCCGGGCTTCAATCCAGGGTAGTGGAAGGATCCTGCTGCAGGCCGTGCCCTCAAAAGCAAGCTAATGCAAGCACACCCCAGAACCACAGTTTCAGTGAAGCAAAGCTTTCTGACTCATGGCCCGAGGCTCCAAGTCCGGTCGCAGCGTTGCCACTGTCATGTCCAGCTGAGTAGTCAGTGGCCCCAGCAGTGAGGTCCACAGAGTGGCCTGAGTCAATTCGCGCCAGCTTTGTGCGGAGGGCAGACTGGCAAAGCTCGCACCAGTGAGCTTTGTTCTCTGATGTCATCAGCTTAGTGGCTGGTTTTGCCTGTTCATGTTTAGTATACGCTCGTGCATTTCCAGCAACAGCTTGCTACTTGCGAGGTCAGAAGAACGACACAAACATGGAATCTGGCCGAATGCTGAAGTATGAGCAGTCTGACTTGGGCTGCTGCAGAAGGTACTTCGAACGGATGATCGTCCTCCTTAGCCATGTTCCAGGATGTTCCAGGCATCGTGATATCCCTCGGAGGTACGACAACACAGGCAGCATTGCCGGGTTGACAAAGATCAAACAAAACATAGAATTGGACCTTGAAATCACGGCCAGGCTGCCAGCAATTTGGAGCCTGCTCGCAAAGTGGCTCTCACGGCACCTGCCAGCTGTGCGAAACGCATGCGGCAAGTTGAGGGTGCAAATGAAGGAAAACCGTCCAGCTGATGAGCATCCTCTGGGCACCTTCTGCGCGGCAGCGCTTGGTCGGCTCGTTGACACCACGAGGACCCAGCCAAGCCACAAAATCCTCAACGAACTCTGACCCATCAACTTGCCGTGGATTTCTAGATACATTCGCGCCCAGCCCAAGTCTGTTACTGGATCAACCGCGGGCATGCCCTGGATTTTTGTGCACAGTGGAGACTCATGAGCCTTTGCGTTTGATGAGTCTCTGCCGTCTCTTGTCAGGAGAAGTGTTCCGTAGTTGCCCAGCTCAACAGCCAAGAAGTTAAAGCTTCCAAGCTCACATCCACATCTCCACACATCTACGAAGGCTTATTCAGGCATGTCTCCCCACGAAAGTTGCGCTGGATGCCCCTCCCGTCACTGCCGCCAAGAGCTCCTTGAGACAGAGGCCCCGTGCTATTACAACACTCACGCCGGCCGCAACAGCCTGCAGCCTAGAACAGCCACAATCTAAACATTACATGTAGAGCTCTGTTGCGAGTTCAGCTGCCTGAAATGCTCCCGAAACTGTCGCCTTCCATAAGGTCCTGGTGCCATCCCTCCATCTGCGAAAAGCGCCAACGAGGCTCTTCGCAAGGCTGCCGCTCTTCCATTGCCTGAGCACAACGAAGACCTACAAGTACAGGGAGCTCGGGCCCTGTCTAGGCCCCAAACATCCCCAAACCGAATCTAGGCGAGCACACATTTTCTGGACGACATCCCTGTTGCATGAAGAGGCGCCCCCCCCCCCCGTGTCAGCATGATTCTCTTTACCTACCTGGCCACCTACACCGCACTGGCCCGCTGTGAGCCCTGGCGCTGGGCATCCGAAACTGCCATCTAAACTTCGATTGGCGCCGAGAGCCTTCATGCCACGTGTCTTTAATGCAGCAGGCAACCTAGAAAGTTAGGGATGACGCAAACGCCCGTGTGCTCGAATGCCTGGCCGTGCAAGAAAGCGGGCACACAGCACTGGCACCGGAGGTCTGTCACGCCCTTTGAAAAACCCTTCATCACCGCACCTCGACACAGGCCGGTCCAGGTCTCGGCACCAGCTGTGAGCCTCACGGTATCAAGCACATCATGTACGAGAGGAGGGCCTCACGCATCTTTGCTGGACTAGTTTGGCCTGAGCCTATGGCTCAGGGTTACGACTGTGCACCCAAACCACTCCTGCCTGGTGGCTCATCATCATCTGCGTCCATGTTCGTGCAGCTTTGACTTACTTGTAGGCTGTGGCTGTAGGCTGTTCCATGGCAAATGTGCTTTTGGCCGGGCTTGTGCCGGTCAACGTCGGTATAGACGCTGAGTTGTTAAGATACAGTCAAGTCTCTTGAGACACTCTGGAAAACCACACCGCGTGTATCCCTCTGCGGAGTGAAAGCGCATGGAGACAACATGCTTTTTGTGCTAGTCGTCCGAGTCCAAATCCACAGCTTTCCCGTGCCTGGTAGTTCAGGGACAATCGGAAAAGCTTCAGGACTGTCAGATATTCCCACTTCAGCAGCTATCTCGGCCTTGCCGGCGGGGCATCCAGTGCCACCTCAACATCACTGTCCTGTATGCATGAGGGGTCATGGGCAGAAGGATGCCCTTTGTCACGAAAGCGGCTATGCGGGCGCAGTAAACTAGGACTGGCGATGCTCTTCCTGTGCCCCGAACCTCTCCTCGTCCGGAGAATTAGTCTCGTCGGCCACTGCCTCTGCATTTGCAGCGACCTTCCCTTCGGCGGGTGCAGTTGAAGCTGCCGGGGACGCCGGGGACATCTTCGCGAGTTCCTTCACTTTGCGGCGCGCGGCCTCGCAGAGTCAGAGCTTTGTCGCCTGTGGAGAGAAAAGACACCTCCCAGCGTCTCGGCCGGCGTCAGGCTTTGCAGCGCGTCGGAGCTCCGTCTCCGGAGCTTTACCTTCTGCATGCTGAGTGGCAATAGTCAAGCAACGGCCCTTTGCTTCCAGCCTCTCTGCAGCAGCTCGAGCAGGGGCCTGCGGTGCTCCTTCTGTAGCACGGTGTTGGAAATCGCAGGAAACACCTGTGGCATCTCGAGTCCTCGTTGATGTCGTCCAAACCCTGCGGAGTCGCCAAAGCCTGAGGCACCATTGATGCCGCAAGTATGTCAAACGAATTACGTGCCACGACAGTAAAGAGGTCTCAAGCCTGATGTATAGTGATGCAATGCGACGCAGATTCCTTGCTTGTCCGGTTCGCACTGTCGGCTTCTTTTTCACCACCGCGTCAGATGTCCGACGAACCCAACCTGAGCAGACATGGCTGTGTCGCCTAAGGTTTGAAGCATGCCCCGTCATCGCACCAAGCACACGCGGCTCCGCTGCTGATCCCAAAGTTCCAAAGTACAAAGCCATCGCCGAGCAACTTCAGCCTCTGCTGTAGACTCCGCGCGTACTCGCGCACTGCGAGGCCTGTGCTGGCACACCGCGCACGGTGAAGACGGACCTAAGTTAAAACGCTTTGCCACAGGGCGAAAAGCATCCCCATGCCGCCAGGGCTCTGTGTCCGGCTGTCCGAGGCATCTTTTCACCACGAGCCCGGCGCCTCACAGGCCAACACACGCATCCATTCAAAGATCCAGTGCCGTGAGGGTGTGCAAGCTGCCGGTGTGCTGTGTCATTGTGCAGGTGAGCACTGCAGCATGCTTTGCGGCTCAAGTCTGATGAGCAGCTGATGGGGTCTCGTTTTGAGGCTTTGATTCGGGTTGAGTCTTGGGGCCTCTGGATGGAAAGTGACTACTTGGAAGGGTGTAACACAGGAATACCGTGTGCAAGATGATCGAACTGCCGTCTGCATATATTCAACCATAGGATCTTCGGCTTGAAGGCTAAGGCCATGTCATTTGCAGGAGCTAAAACCTCCGAGCCCTTCGACCCTCTCAGACTTTGTGACCGTGGAGTGCTCCTGTAAGCGTCCCGAGCCTTCAGCTGATCTGGCCAGTGATTGTTCTGAGTGTGGCTGGTACTGGTACGTTGTTCACACTAGGGCTGACTGCTCCTGCCTGCCAAGGGCCCTAGTGGCAAGGGACGTGAAGATCCCCGGCGGCGTTCTAGTACCAGGCTCTGCGGGCCGGTCATGCGGTGCTCCTTTGCTACGCTGATGACCAGGTGTGGGACGACGACCTGATTGCATGTTGGGGAGCGCTGCCCGGATCTGAGGCTCAAAGTGCCATACAAGGCACGAAACTCCACGCGAACACAAGGAGAAGTCCACAAGCACGGAGGGACGGAGGGTGGCAAAGCAGAAAGAGCATGTATCGATACGAAAAGGTCGGGCGGTTTATCGAGAAACCCATCGAGGAGATCATGCTCGGCCGTCCCTATCCGAGCATAACACCTTGCGTGGATGAATCAAAGGGTCACTACTTCGCGGAATTTTTGCCAGTAAGGGTGGCGTCAGTCGATGTGCCAGGGAATTCGGGTTTGCTTCTCCAAGACGAAGATATTATGAAACGAAGGTTTATTTCAGCATTGTTGTCGCCTGCGTTTGACTCCCTCTCTCGGAGTAGAGATCGAACAACGGCGATCAGATCACATTTGGAGCCTCGGGGAGTTCAATCTGGTCCGAAGCCGATGCGACGAGTATCATGCCGGCAATCAGTGCTTCAAGTCAGCCTGAAAGATTGTGGGCTAGGTCAGAGCGTCTGGATCGTCTTTGCTTAGGGGAGGCTTCACATTTGCTTTTTCACATGGCGAAATCGTCAACTCAGCAGGCTGGACTGGCAAATAGTGGCGACTATTCTCCCGCCACTCCTCCCTCGGCTAGGGGCATGATGTGATCACGGATTTGGTCTATGAGATCCGCTTGAATTGCTCGACCTGTAGTTTTTTGCATATCGCTTCTGACTCTTCTGCTGGTCGTATGGGCCAGGACGGGCAGTGAGCTCATGAGAAGGCTGTCCGCTAAAGTGATGTGCACAGCAATCATTCAGATAACTTCCCGCGAGTGTTAGACTGTTAGAAGTTAGAAGACGTTTTTGGAGTCACGTCGCTTCAGTTTTCAATCTTGTTGCCGCTACGCCATCTCCAAACCTTGTTCGCAACCAAGACCCGCCTTCGGGCCCTTCTCCAACGCGAAAAAGGACGGCGTTGCCTGGTCGAGGGCTGCAGCGTTCTGTGCGGTCAAAGAGAGCCCGTGTGAGCGCATCATGTGCCTGGCGTCAGGTCATAGCTGTCGGATAATGAGGACAGCGGAACTTGAATGTCAGGACCTCAGCATTATCAGCATTGCAAAATTCGCAGGAAGTCGTCCCTGCTGTCCGGCACTTGCACAGGCACAGGCCTATCCCAAGCAATGAGATCACGCCCACTGACATGAGCTGGTTCCATGCCTACCAGGAGCGCATGGAGAGGCAGGCAACGAAGGAACATCCTATATAAAACTCATCACAGCAAGCGGCCGAAAATTAAGGTACTGATTATGCTTTCCGGCAGGCGAGTGTGGTGGACCTGACCTTCGTGTCAAGACGACCGTGCCAAAATCCAATTCACAACAAAGACACGCATTGCAATTGCTCAGGAATTATGCGAGCGGTGCTCAGGATGGTCGTAACAAGAAAATTCGAGCCTTGACAACACCGAAGAGCATTTTACCTGATGCTGGACGGCAACTTCAGGGAGAACCGAGAAGGGCTTTCACTGGAGACTCGACAGCACACGAAGCGGAGCACATGCACATATTATGACAGAATGGCAACAGATGTGCGATGGCACTGCCTTTAGCCGAAAGGCCCTCAGGAACTTCACTTAGAGGCATCGGAGCGCGGTCGTGATGGAAGCAAGCCAGGAGATTTCCTGCAAGGCCATCTGCGAGCTACACATGCCGGTTTTGCCGGATGCGTGAATCTCTTGCAGAGTCCTGGCCATCCCTCAGGTATTCTGAAAGTCAAATCTTCCACCGCCATTGTCGCTTCCTGTGGGACATGCTCGACAGTTCCAACGTCACACTCTGTACGTGGGGATTGACTAGTTGCTAACACTTACTAACATGGCCACGCACGCTCCTCTATGCTGCTCATGGTCACCACGGCCCGCACACCCGACGGGAGGCATCGTGCAGCCTGCACCTCGTTTTCCGCGGCGCTTCGCCGAGAGAGTTCGAGAAAGGCTCTCGGCACCCTAGCTTCTGCAATGTGGGGCCATGACCGTCCCGAAGCGCTCCAGCAGTGTTCTCAGCGCTTCCTCCGAGACACCACGCGGCACGTTCGCCTCAAGGCGGAATGCTTTTCTAGCCACCTAAAGTATATAATCGAGATCAATCAACCATCCTTTGTCAGGCTGTGCGACATGCTAGTCCTGCGCTGGTCTGTGCCAAGCTACTAAGAGGACGTCAGCCGATGGGATCATGTCCACGTGGTCCTCACTACTTGCCGGATCCATGCGGGTCGAGTCGTCGTACTCCTTAGCGAAGGGCAGATGTTCCCGATCTCTCCCCCCAATCGAAGCTCGTCCGGACCGGCCGGACTACTATTCAACCTCCTTTTTTTTGCCAGGGGTCGTGGATAAGCTCCTGCTGGACATCGCAATGTAAGCAGGCCAGCCAGGCGCTGGTTGCCGAGTCCAGGTCCCAGGTCTGGCAAAAGTAAGCCAAGCCTGACGGGTGAAGCCCTGCAGAAGCGTACGATAAGGAAAATTTGTGCATCGTCTTCAGCCCGCATAAACGAAACCCACACAAGCAAACGGTCCGCCATGAAGCTACTGCAAGGAACGGATGCATGAATGGCATCTGATTTTGTTTCTTGAAGCGGGGAAATCATTGATCACTGGTTCTTGTAAAGAGAAAACATGGGAGGCTGCACGAAGCCTATGAGGTAATTCCCACCCACGGGGGCCAATCTTGGTGCAGCAAGAGTCAACACGCGGCGACCTTCACAACCCTTCTCTAAACACGCAAACTGAACACAGTTCGTGAGGAAAGTTGTCCATCTCCCGGATTTACTTCCCTACGTGCACTGCTGAAATTTCGCAGGCACGAGGCTGAACTCCTTGGCCAATCGCTGTAGGCATCGCATATGCCAGAGGAGAGAACTCGACGGATTCTCAATCGACATAAATTTCCCGCAGGGGCGCGTGATCCGCAATAGTTCTCCCACCCACCCACCCACCCACTCACCGCTTGAACTGAATAGCATGAGATCAAGCATGGGATGAGTATGGGATGTAGTGGCGAAAGCTTCTTAATGCACGAGCATGTCTCAGACATGCTCTCACACTGCGATTCACACAAAGACCTATGCACAAGTGCATGTCGTCCCGTGGATCATGCGAACAGAAGATGGACAGCACCTGGATGTGGATCCTGTTGCCGAGGTAGCCACGACAGCCTTCAAAGGTGCAGCAGGTAATGGTGGAGACATATAGGTAGGCGATGCATCTAGCATAGGAAACAAACAACTCTCGTGACCAAGCAGCTGCAGCTGCGGTGCTGCCGGCTTTGCTGGCAGCACAGGCAGCTTCTCGGTCTTCTCTTCGGGGACACTTGGACTGATCTGGTCCACCTAAGCACAGCCAACATATAGTGACATGGCAACGGTCCAGCTTCTAATTAGCGATGACTTGATGGACATAGCCCTGTCTGGGAAGCCCCTACTATCTTCAACTGAGGCACCAATATGGGTATCAGGCGTGTCTCCTTCCCACTGGCAGTTACCACAGACAGACCCTTCATCCTGAGTCGTCGTAACAGAGGCAAGGAGCAACGTTCTAAGATGCGGCAACCGAGAGTAGTGGCATTTATCGAATTCAGGGCGAAGTAGCTTTTGCATGGCGCGCTGCGCGTAGGTGACGTCGCTGTACTTGCAGGTCACCGCGCATATCTCGTCGTCGGCTTGCTTTGGGTCGTGGAAGAGAACGTTTGGCCTCAATCTCACGCAACATGGCAAGCTGACCATCTGCAGGGCTGAGTACTTCTAATCTGGCAGCCATGTCGCAGCTCCTTGACTTCGAAGCCCGCCGATCTGTGAATTTGAAGTATATCCGCCGCAGTGTAGGTCACAGGGACATTCTGAACCTCACGCTGCGCGCAATCGTCTACTTTAAAGTGATCTTTGCATCTGACTTCATGCCAAGTTGCAGAAACTTTTCGCGGTGTCGAATTCTCTTCCTTCTCCGCTGCCACCAGTCCTTCCTGGCGCGTTTATGCCCATCAGGACAGCGGCAGTACCAGCTCGGCCCACGTGCTTGCATGGATTCATCAACGCCTTCACCATCCATCGAGCAGGCTTCGCCGCACTGACGCCTGCAGCAGTGGACAGGGTTGTTCGCTTTCTGCGGACGGCGCCCCTGGCGCCCCTCTCGCCCTTCCAAAACCGCGAGAGGACTGAAAGCATCGAGCTCTGCAACCGCACCGGATCGGCCTACACGTTTGAGTTTGCCACTGCGGGTCTTCAAGTTCTGGCCGTTCATCCTGGCAGTCACGCAGTGGCAAATCCAATGTGCGCTTGGCGTATAGCGGTCGGGATTGAGAACGTGAGAACGTACTGTCGCAATATGGGTTGTCACGCTTCTCGCTTCGAGATGCCTCATTATCACCTCCTCCATAGTGGCTTTGCTGCGGTAGCGGGCGATGCATGCGCAGGTCTCGCCAGTCTGGTCCTCCCAGTGGGGCTGAAGACACAGTTTCTTACAAGCATAGCTCACAGAGAGAAATGCATGAACAGGGACCACACGCCAACCTGTGACAGCATATCCTGCATTGATATGTGCCTTCAGGATATGATGTGTTAGATAGGCTCATGAACATAGATTCGACATTTTAGCACTCGCGCTCGAGCAACTCAGTCGAGGTTTGAGAGACAACCAAAGACTTCTGCCCTCAACATAGATTCGACATAGATACCCATACATACAGTATACACACACCATGTATTCTTCATACCTCGTATAGACAGTATAGATGCTGTGTGCCCTAGCCCTGGGTAATGGTATTGTATGGTAAGCCTACATCGGACAGCGACAGTTCTTTATAAAGTTTGGGTTACAGATGGGCATGTGAAGCTCCGCTCAGCCCTGCTCAACCCAGGCCTTGGAGGGCAAAAACTTGATGGAAACGGGGAAGTCTTGCTCGGCGATCCCGCACTCTGCATGCATCTTGTTCAAGTGCTTCTCGTCCTTGGATTTAGGAACCGCTTCATTGTCCAATGGTTAAGGTTCGGTCGCCAGTGCTTTGTCAATGCATTTGGCTTGAAATCTTCAGCTGCCGAGCTTCGAACTCGACGGGAATGTCCGAGATGTATGCCTGCAAGCTGACACACTGAGCGCGGATCATCTGTGACCGCCAAGGCGTAGCACGGCGCATATCATGCTGACTGCTTGTCTGAGGCGGATAGATGCTGAGTTGGCCTGGGCATAGAGCTCTTTATCCTTCTCCTTCTCCAGAGGGGCAGGTCATGTGAGCGCTGTGTGCCATGCGTTTCAACAGCGCAGGGGCACCGTAGGCCAAAAGTGCATACAGACTTCAACGAGGGTGCATTGGAAACAGCGGAACAAATGACTTCATCCTGGCCTTCCAACCATTCCAGCCATCTTGGCGCGTGCCGTGCTTGTTCTTGCTGTTGCGCCACCAACCTGTCCGGTCTGAGCGCACTGACGTCATGTCGATCATTCAGACTACAGAAACAAATTGGAGGGCGATCCGCTTTGAAGTAGCAAAGCACTCCTTTAAAATAGGCCCTTCCCGGCAGGATGGCCTTTGTCTGACTTTTCGGACCAGCCCTCTGACCAGTTCCAGGACGAGTTCTTCGTCCACTTCTCGTCCTCTTCCTTTGAGTGAGAACTCCAGTCCTCCTTCTTCGTCCAAGTCTTTTCTTGCTCTTGCGACCACCAGGAGCGGTCGTCTTTGGCCTGGCAAACGTTGAGATTCCTTGAGAGCCCGGGCTTCCGCTTTTGCTTTGGTCATGAGGTCTCAGGGCCGGGCCGGCTCCTTTGCAGTGCTGTGCGCTGGAGGCCTTCGAGTCTTCGAGTTTAGGCCCCTTGAGGCTCGCTCTGCACACGTGTCCGGAGAGGTTTGGGAAGCACAATCCCCAGCGGAGAAACTCGCAGCAATCTGTTTCGCATGAGGCCTCGACGAGGACGACTTTGGCTCACGGGTGTCCTCGGTGAGGCGGTGCTGAAATAAGTGCACATTATTATGGGAAGGTATCTGGGAACGATATGGTGGTTGAACAAATGAAGTCTCCGTCATGCATTTTATGATGCCGCAAACATCCGCAAACCTTCCGAGTGGTACGTTTGTGACCAACGCCAGACACACTGTTCTCACGTTGACTTATCCCACGCAAGACATGAATCTGCAAGAGCCCCATGCGCTCAGAAGCTTGTGGACTCCAGTCGTCGTAGAAATGGCGCTTTACGGACGCTGTACGGACTGCAGACGAACGGGACTGGGGTTTGAGCAATGTTGCAGAACCTGTGACTTGGCCCCTGAGGCACAACTTATGATATTGGTCTGGAAACTCGATCCGCAGCTGGCATCGCTTGAAAGCTGTGCAGCTCGAGCCTCAACCCTACTCAGCCAGGTCTCCCGAGGGACCGCTGTCTGCCATGTACCCCTGTGGCTGTCGCCGCGCGGCGACCGACTGCGTGCTTTGCTCTCAGACGGTGGAGTGGACGGAGGCCTGGCAGTTCCACGGCTCTCACCGGGCAGGTCCCGGCAACTATTCCCAGCCGCCTCGGCCGTCTTGGAAGCTCCAAATCAGGGCGACAGGACGGCCGCACCATTGGAGGGCATCTTCAAGCCAACACCACAGACACGTATACCGTGTACACAAGTACTAGCTACAGTAGTAGTTACTAGTTATAGTCAAGGCGATATGTACAGTATTATGCCGAAGCATGAAAGCTGTCTTCTTGAAAGCGGCTCTTGCTCGACTGCAGCGGCTCCAGTACAATTGTAGCTTCGCTTGAGCAGAGGTGAAGAACCCGCTGTGTGCCTATACGAACAGAAGACAAGTACACCGCAGGGGTTAAACGCCATTCGTGCAGAGGCTCCAGACAGGTCGAAAATGCGCAAACACCAGATTTCCCGAAGCGGTGAGCCGTTGCCCCGCTTTCAAAGTCCAACAGGCCAAGCGCCATGCGCCGGCATCCGCAGAGAGTTTGGCCACCACGAGAGCTGTCCAGCCTCACCCAAGATGCAGCTGGCTCGGTTTGTTTCCTGCCTAGCAAGATACTAGTTACTAGTCTTCAACTCGTGTCTTTTCAAGTTCTGATTCGCGGCAGTAAAACATCTTCGCTATTTCCACTCGCGCTCTGCGCTCGTATGTTCCGCTCAGCCCACAGAAACTCAAGCACCTGTCCGGTTCTGAGGATTCTGCAAACCACAGAATGTGCCAGCTGGCTTGTATTTCGCAAAAGACCAGTAGTGAGTCAGCAATCTCGCAATGGCATCTGGCAAAACAAATCGCACCTGCTTGTTTCAAGCTCATGGCGCCACTGCCTGCAACTGCCTGGCCATCTTAAGTATCGGTGATTATCGGTGATTGCCTGAGATGCACGCGTGCAGCTTCTGTGGGAAGCCACCTGGGCATAAACACAAACATTGTAATGACTCTATCAGCCAGATTGGAGCCTTTTGCATGCGACGAGCTCAGAAAGCGTAGCTTCCAATTCCGAGCTTGGGAGAACGCGTTTGTTGCATTGGGTCGAATCCAGCAAAAAACAGTTCAGAACTATAATTGTGTCTAAACCTTGTGCTGAGGCCGATGCCAGGACTTGTGATTGCCAACCTCGCCCGCACAAGCGGCTTTCACATACGTTTTCTTCTGACACTCCCTTCTTGTTTCACGAGGTCAATGCCTCGAAGCCGACTCGAATCTGCCCCACTTCCTGGGACGACAGGCAAAGTCGCAGCGAATCCTGAACACTGAACAAGATGATCATGATGAAGATGATGGGAATGACAGCAACCATGACAAGCGATAAATAATTGAGTGCCCCTGACATGGGCTTTTTGTCTGGCAGTGTTGCCAATACTGCGGCCTCAACTACCAGTTGCATTACCATCATCATTACCGCCACCATCTACTACTCCTGCTGCTTCTCCTGCCTCCTACACTGCTACTTCTGATGTTTGTGCTACTTCTCATTACGCCGATGATGACCACTGCCAGCTGCTGCTGGTACTGGTACTACGACCTACGACGACGACTATACTGCTCTTGCTTCGGCAACTGCTAAGCTACCTGCTACTGCTACTACTTCCAGCGCTCCCTGTCACTATTTACCACTCGTCCCACTACTCCTACTCTGTGGAAGTATATTACCCCTTACACGGCTTCGTCTTCTTGATGTCAACAACGTAGCTTCTCACAGGTGAAGAGCCGAGGGGCCATGAAACACGCAGTCCGAATTTTTGCCATCTCGCTCACACAGAGACATACGCTTCTGTGCACAGCATGTCGCAAGCTTCTTTGCTACTGTGTTAGGCTGGCTTCTGCCGAGGATGGCTAAGGTGCCAAAGGCTTCTGCCGTTGATGACTCCGAACTCACTTCTGGAGCCCATATCCTGCAAAAGGTTTCCCTGACTGCACAAGCTCCACTCATGCACACTTTACAATAAGGAAGGGGTCAGGGACATCAACACCCCTCCTTGGCTTGGGCGCTAGGCCATCGCCATTCACACCCGTCGTTCCGTGACCTCCTTCTACCCTGGGATGCACTTCACACCTCCTTCTGTAGGAACTTCGTGGAACGATTCACCGTGCTGCAACCTTTCGTCGCATGAACGTACGTTCCAGACGGAGTAACGAACACAACCTTCGGCATCTCCTTTAACATTTCAACTTGTGTGCCTATCGAACGAGTTCGATAGGCTCTTTCTTCAGCTGAAATTTGCTCTGGCGTCCGAAAGTAACCTGACTGCAACCGCCTCTTCCGACCATCCTCTTCAACCAAGTCTTCATAAGTAGGCGGTGGAGGTGGTGGAGGGGTTCTTTGCTGCAGTCTCTGAGCTCGTCGCTCCCTCAGGAATTCCTCATCAGCAGCACATGCACCAAAAGGCTCAGGTGGTGGAGGTGGAAATTCACTTCCTCCCGACGTTGTACTCGGCACTGAAGTAAATGCTCCTGCCTTCGCGCTTGCACTACCAGCAACAATTCCAGAAAGGTCGACACCAGTAGCCTCAGCCAACTGTATCATCCTTTCCCTTTCATGGGTTCGTAGTTGATTTGGATCTTGCATTAGCAGCGCGTTCAGCTCTCGCATCTCCTTCTTGGATAGTTTCTGATTTTCCTGTAGCCTGTACCGCACTCAAGCGCACTGCTTCACCACGATTCCGCCAGCACACCCGAGCAAACTCCCAAATGGCAATCGAGCAGATTCCGAGCATCAAAACCACACCATACAGCTCCAATGAAGAATCCACGGCAAGGGCAGCGCGGACTTCCGGGTTTGAAACCTCACCACTAGCCTTAGCTAAGTTCATGAGTATCACCAATAGACCCAGAAGGCGAGTTGGCGGACGATGAGTTCAGTATGAATGGAGCAGTGTTCGATGAAGAGGAGCTAGCGGAGTACGAACCTTCTGATGTGGAGGCAGCAGAGGATCCAATCCTGCAGAAGGTTGGCGACACGAAAGGTTTGTGGGATGATGATGACTTCGCCGCCATAGAGCAGCAAAAGGATGCTAAGGCCGCCGAAGATGAGGAGGGGAACACCGAGGTTCAGACCGACTTCTTATACTATACTTCAAACCTCTCAAGAGGAAGAGCGGGAAGCATGTTCTCAAGGCGATACAAGAAGTGGTGTTACAACTTCGGAGTGAACACCTTCCTACAGTTCGAATCCATGCAGATCGAGCTCATGAGCTTCGCTCGGAGGCCCTCCGTCAATGGTCCCTGGACAATAACATCCTGCTCACTCGTACAGAGGGACAAGCACCCCAATCCAACGGGACAGCAGAAAGGGCAGTCCGTTTTCTTAAGGGTCGCGCTCGTTCACTACTACGATCTGCAGGACTGGGGCCGCAGCACTGGGCAACAGCTATGGCTACTGCAGCGCACTGCCAACGAGCAGAGTGTTTGAGACCAGAGGCCCCCAACATCCCCACAGCTTACGGCACCAAGGTGGCTATAAAGAAGAAGTACTACGGCCAAGGCGGAAAACTTGATCTACTACCTCGATGGGTTAAGGGAACCTACATGGGCTCGGTGGGACGTGAATCAGGGTTCAGCAATCCTCGAGGATGAATGCAACCGGTTCACGGTGTCTACTCATGTGAGGGCACGTTTGGTGGACCCCAGGACAGTCGATCAGGAGCCCGTGCTGGAAGTGGGACCACCACCGCGGAGAAGGTTGAGAGGAAAGACTCCAGTGGATGATGATGGGTTAAGGCTTCGAGCGATGTCTACCAAGGAGGCGAAGAAAGTACGACGGAAGCTGAAGGATGAGATCATTGACTCATTGACCTCTTGAACCAAGACAATAAGATCAACGGAGTCAATAGAGCTCAACTACAGCAAGAGCAGGAAACCCAGCCGGAAAGCGCCTATGTCACTGTGGGGTCCTATCAACATGGAGGCGTGGTGGGCATTACCAATGCAACTAAAGACAACCAGCAGTTGGCAAAGAAGGTGTGCGAGCTTGCGGCTTTGGCGTTTCCCGAAAAGGTGTTTTCATCAGTGACGATTGTGCGTAACACCTACATGCCAATTCATCGGGATTCTTTCAATGATCGCAAGACCTACAACTTGGTGATCCCCTTGGACGTGACCTCGGACGCTGCAGTGTGGGAGGAGCTTCAACCAGGTGATCCTTTTGTTGGAACCTATAAGGCCATGAACTTGAAGGGTCGTGAGTTACCTGGTCAGCTACATGGGCTAAACAGCGATATGAAGGTGAAGCCCTATCGATCGCTGTGCGGTACAACCAAGTGAGGGTCCCAGGCTTCTTCTCGCGGCGCATACAGTTGGAGGATGGAAGAAACTCAAGCCCGACGAGGTCCAGACTTTGAGTGATTTGGGTTTTCAACTCCCCGACCGGGAAGATGAAGAGTATTTGATGAAGCGAGCTGCCGTCGAAGAGCACAGAGAAGCTTCGCATTACCCTTGGGTGGTGGAGTATGAGGACATGGTCAACAACTTCAACGAGAAGGACTCCACTGCCGAGGTAGAAGAAGATATTGTCCGTTGTGCAAAAGGCGGCTGCAGAAAACCTTTACACCTACGGGATCGAGGAGATCCTAGAAGCCCTGCAGGATGAATTACGTGTGGTTCATACAGTTCATGCTGTACACCCTCGTGAAGTTGATCAGCATTTACCAAACTGGGTCCAGGCCATTAAGGCTGAGATGAACGCTCTCGAGGTGATTGGTCAGGAGGGCGAGGAGATCATGTTCATCTACGTCAAGTTCGAGCACCAGCAGCGCAGCAAACAACCGAGCAGCTACCAGCAGCCCAGCAAACAACCGAGCAGTTACCAGCAGAGCAACAGTTAGCAGCGCAAGCAGTTGGACCCACAGTTCCACATACGAATCCTGAGGGCTTGGGTTGTTGGAGTCCTGCGCCTCCTTCTCCTCCAACGTGGAAAAGTCATAGTCAAGGTCCGCCAGGTCCTCGGGTGGGTGTTCCTCAAGGGGCTCCAAATCCGTAAACCGCGGTTTGGTGTAGGAAGCCGCAAGGAAGTACTTATATCCTGAACCACGCGCGTCCTTGCTTGCCATTCTCAGCGGGCCTCCAACATCCACACTGAGAACGTAGCAGCTCTTTTGCCGCACTCTTCGGTGAGGTCGGCCTGTTCCCAGCATCGTAACGCACTGCTCGCAATCTCGCCGAAAAGGTACGTGATCTCGCTGAATATGAAGTTTCCACCCTTGTTCCTTGGACAACTTCCGAAGTTCACACTCCCCATCAGACACATGTCCCTCTGCTCCATCTCCAACGCCCTTGGAACGAATCCCTTCGTATACTGCACGACGAAGGCCAGGACACCATCGTCGAGCGGGAAACTCTGGATCTCGAGGGGGTCGTAGGTGGTCTGGCCGCGAGTCCTCTAGTCCATGATGTACCTCCAAGCCAACATTGTGAAGAAGCCTCATGGGAGCCCTTTTTTGGATGTCCATATGCACCCTGTTCAAGCTCACAACTCTAGACCCCAACTTCATTCACAACATCCTGAAACTTCTTGATCATACCGAAGTCCCAGAATTCATGGTTCTCCTTCGGGGCGCCGAGAGTCAAAGCTGGGTCCGCGCCCTCAGAAGCGCTGTAGCTGACGAGGTACAAGAACATAGCCTTGGCCAACATTTCAACATCCTTCATGTAGCGGAGAGATTGGTCGTTGCCGGAATCCGTGGTGATGCAATCACCGCCTTCACCCTTGAGTTCATTGCCCCCCACAGCAAGGCCAGGTTCCATCCCGGAGACAGCGACACATCAACATTGATAACCACCACTTCACCTTGATCTCCAACTCGGCTATAATGGCTGCGGCCTGGCCCGCATCGGTGATCTCGGGGCAGCCTGCCTTTACGCTTGTCTTTATACGACCGTAGAAGCCGCCTTTAGACCGCTTCAAAGTACAGCCCAATCACTCAATCACCGTCCCAAACGGTATGATTGACTGCACGTCCTTCGCCTTCTCGGTCTCCACGATAATGCTGCCGCTAGCCGTCTGGTTGAGCAACCGTCGTTCGTCACCAGCCAGGGTCACGTAAACCTTCTGGCTTTCCCGGCATTCTTCCTCATCCTTGGCTGGGCGAAGCACATGCGTAGAACCCGAATCCAGCAAGGTGCCCTGTTGTTCTTCACCAGGATCACCAGAAACCTTCATCACCTTCATTCTCAGATTGTCAAGCTGCCGTTGGATTCAGCATATGAAGGTACCGCTGACGAGCTCGCAGACGAACTAGAAGAGCCCCCCGTAGAGTTCTCAACAGTCATTGCCTTCAACCGCAGCTCGTCCAGCTGCTTCTGAATTGACTCATACGAAGGGGGCGCCGTAGATCCCGTCGAGGTTCCCGTAGAGCTGTTGGCGATCATCGTCTTCTACATCTTTGAAGCATCTTCCAACATCTGTTTCAGTTCTCCTGGGCGCTCCTCTTCAGGGGCCACTCTTGTCTGCGAAGACGTTGGAGATGTTGTAGGTGATGGCTCAGCTGCTGGCTGGGGAGGCATGTTCGACGAAGTAGAAGTAACCTCTGGCGTGGTTGTTAAAGCCCTTGCTGGGGCGGTAGTCGAGGAGGTCTGCTGTGAGGAATCGGGCCGTGATTTCTGAGGTCTCGATCCGCGCCCTTCTCCTTCACCGGACAGCCCGTTTGACATGACTGGTACTCGAACAAATCAAGCCACGGCCTGCCTTTGTTGTACTTCCCCATTCATGTGCAAACTGACAGTCCACACCTCTCCTGCATCCGCCATCGGTTTTCGCGAACCACTTGCACAGCTTGTCCTTAGCAGGCAAAGCTTTTGGTTTTGCCGCTGGAGTGGAAGTAGAGGGGGATGCCGTAAGAGGTTGCTCGGCGGTAGTCGTTGCACTTTGTATCTTTGGTACCGCTCGATTACTGGTAGAGGTAGACGCCGTGCTTAGCAACTCCATCTCCGCCTGCAGGTGCTTGTGGTAGTCTAAGGTGGTTTCCTCAGTTGGGTTGCTGTCCAGCTGAAGCTTCTGACGCACCATTGATGTATGCAACCATACATCTTGATGACGACCCAGCACACTTGACACGATCGCCGCCAGCCCCCTTATCATCAAGACAGGGTCAGGGACGGTCACTGTGAGGTCCTTTGCTCGAGCATGCCAGCGGCCCCATCGTCGTAGCCCTTGAACAGCCTCTTCTGCTGCATTGGCAACTTCAGGTGAAGTGAGCTGCTGCAGCAACAACGTCTTCTCCATTTCCCCTCCTGGTCGATAGGCAGTAAGAAGCCTAAAAAGATAAGGCTTGCAGTGCTTCCGGTTACCTTTTTGGTGATCATCTCAGACTTCACTTCTTGAGGTAACACAGCCAACACAATTCCCGCCGCTCTTGCATTCACTCTGCCATAACGACCCAGCTCCAAACCAGGATTTCGCGGCATAGCTAGTGATATCTTCTCCATAGGGGTGGACTTGATCCACTTTCTGTAGTGATCCTCCGCTAGCAACCACCACTCCCAGCTTGAGTCACTGAGATCTGTCATGACGCTCCCGACCTCCTCCAACCAGTCCTGAATGTCCACCGGACTAGTGTCTTGGCCTGGTGAACTCAACATCGGAAGAGAGGAAATCCCCGGCTTGACCACCTCTGGTACATCTGGCTTTTTCTCCATCTGGCGGAGCTGGACATCTTGCAACTGCTTCATCCCAGTAGCTATAAGCCTAGTAGTTCCATTGTCGAAGGTCCCGAACTCGCCTGATTACCATCCTCCACACGGTTCCGTGGATTGTCAGCCTCTCGAAGCTGACGCTGTTGATCACGAAGAGCACGGCACCTGCCAACAAGTCAAAATATTCTGTAGCACGCCCTTGAGACTGGTTGCCAACTGGTAGGCCATCGCGCTCTGGTTGATCATGACCCTCTGTAGACCGATCACGCGGTACTTGACGACCCTCTGTAGACCGATCACGCGGTACTTGACGACCCTCTGTAGACCGATCACGCGGTACTTGACGACCCTCTGTAGCCCGATCTCGTGGTACTTGACGACCCTCTGTAGTCCAATCGCCTTGCACTTGACGACCCTCTACAGTCCAATCACCAGGTACTTGACGATCCTCCACAGTCCGATCACCCTGTGCTTGCTGTCGTGGCTGCATGGTAAGTCGACCCCTTTCTTCCTGTAGGTTCTGAACTTCTTCTGGAAGGCGCCCAGCTTCACCGTCATGTCTCTCAACAAAGCTCCGAAGTTGCCTTTGGACCTCGGCCTGGACCTCTTCTGACGACGTAGAGCTCGGTGGTCCGCGCCTCGGATAAAGCCATGGCGCTTCATGCTCATGTCGTTCAAACTGAGAGGTCTGCTCAGGAGTAATTAATAACTCATTGAGGCGGAGCTGGTGGTGAGGAATAACCCCCGGAGACCACACCCGATCGAACGCCGGCATTGGCGGTGGCGGAGGTGGTGACGGAGATTTCCTTGCCATTGGGCGCGACGGCAACCTTATTGGCAACGGAGGAGGTGGAGGTCTCTGCCTTAAGGAGTAGTTCTGCAAATCCCTCGGTCTTGTAATTGGCATCGTCGGCGACTGCACTGCTGCGTGTTGCAATGCTAGGTGCTGCTGCAGGTCTGCTGGGTATCCTTGCTGCTCTTGGAGTGTTGGGACTCCTGAAGGTTGTTGGGCTGTTGAAGTACCCAACCCTAACCCTTCTAAGGCCCGATCCTGAAGTCCATTGCCTCGCGGCGATGATCTCAGGAACTCCGTCAGTCTTGCAACCCATCGCACAACCGGCTGTCCACCAGATTGCTGAAAAAGAATACTCCATAGCCACCGTCCTTTCGGCCTCGTGCGGTTGCCCACTCTGGGGTCTTTGCGGCGACGCAGGCCTCGTAGGTACCGACTCGTAGCCGGCGCTGCTGGATGGACTTACCACTGCCTCCAGGTTCACATCTACCGAAGTTGCGCTCCCAACCATTCTGTCTGTCATGGCGTGGCCCTCTAAGGGTGGTCTTGCTGCCCGCGCTTTCGCCTGAGGCGGCTCTTCGCGAGCAGCACCCTCCCGTAGAGGGTCAACGCCATTGACCATCAGCTGAGGCCCTGCAACCTGGCCTTCCTCTGAGCCCTGTGCCGTAGCCATCCTTTGATTCCCTTCTCCCACGCTTCCATATCTTGGCCCATCGACTTCTCCTTCCAACGTCGGCGGAGACGGCGAGGGAGGTTGGGCGCTCAAAACCTGTGGAAGTATATTGCCCCTTACAGGGCTTCGTCTTCTTGATCTCAACAACGTAGCTTCTCACAGATGAAGAGCCGAGGGGCCATGAAACACGCGGTCCGAATTTTTGCTATCTCGCTCACACAGAGACATGCGCTTCTGTGCACAGCATGTCGCAAGCTTCTTTGCTAGTGTGTTAGGCTGGCTTAAGCCGAGGATGGCTAAGGTGCCAAGGGCTTCTGCCGTATTGATGGCTCCGAACTCACTTCTGCAGCCCATATCCTGCAAAAGGTTGCCCTGACTGCACAAGCTCCACTCATGCACTCTTTACAATAAGGAAGGAGTCAGGGACATCAACATACTCCTACTCCTACGCCCCTACTACTACTACTACTGCTACTACTACTACCACTACTCCTACTACTGTTACTACTACTATACTGAGTACTACTGCTACGACTACCACGACCACTACAACTACGACAACTTCTGCTACTACTACAACTACTACTACTACTACTACGACTACGACTACGACTACTACTACTACTACTACTACTACTACTTACTACTTCTGGTGCCGCCATCACTATCATGCCGCACCGTAGTACCGCTGCTGCTACTGCGACTATGACTGTCAGCACTTTGACTGTTGCTGCTGTTCCTGCACTTTTGAGCACAACCGGGACCCGTACGAAGGCCTCTCCTGTGGCCTTGCAGCGCCCTCGACGTGCTGTCCTTAACCAAAACTATGAGTCAAAGCTCCGAAATTTTGTGGGATGCTACGTAGCATGCACAGAGAATGACCTCTGAACATGTCTAGTCCATACCACATCTGAAAGGCTCTGGCAGGAAAGGCCGTCTTCAGTCACAAAGCCGCGTCGGCATCTTTCGAAATTGACCCTTTGGTCAGTCCGGCTGACAGCAATCCGGTAAGTATTGGGCACGTACTCTACGCGAATCTTCTCCAGAAAGCAGGCGGCATGAGCCTCGGGCCACAACAGCTGGCCGCTAGCCGTCGACCCACGAAGCCGACAGTCTGAAAGGCCCCCGCCCACAGAAGCACAGATCTGCCTCCGGCATAGCCTCAAATCAAGTCGCCAGGCGCAAGGATTGCCAAAAGCTATGCCATGCTGTACCTGCTGTGTAACATAACCGTACATAACCCTCAATGGTGGCAGGTAGCTTTCGGGTGACTGAAGGTTTGGGCCACCTTGTGATAGAAACGCAAACCACCATGCACGATGCACGCCTTGAACTCCGCAGCGCACGCTTCCCTTGTCGATGCTGCCCCCGCAGCTTCTGCCTCAAGCTGTGTCGTGATCCAGGATCAGCATGGATCAGCAGGTGAGTACAAGCAGTTCCTCCTGATCATCTGGGGGTTTCGAAATATGCACCCATGGGCCCTGGGCCCCTAGCAAACTGATCGAGGTGTCTTGGCGTGCTCAACCATCACGCGGGCTTTGGCACCGCCGCCTGCATTGCATGCGTGTTCTGGTTAAAGCGGGGAGATTACCGCATCCAAGGTAAACGGTAAACTGGATCGGCCTGATTCCTCGGCAGGTCTATCATTTTCGGCAGCACCACCTTTCGCAACCGCACATGAGATCAGGGAAGCCCAGTGACAACCGAAGCTGCCCTGCTCGACAGCACTCACGTTCCGTCCAAGCCTTCCGTTTGGCCGGTTGGCACTGCGTCGCCTTCGCCCTCAGCTGCCGCTTTCTGTCCTCGAGCTCTGCAACTTCGCCACGGTGAGTAAGAGATTCACATCGCACCATGAAAGATGCAGTCCTTCTATGTTGACATCTCCTGAGCAGTCGCTGGCACCTGATGCACCTGGCAGAATGAATATGTACAGCAAAGACGGCTCAGATATTGGATGGCTCCGCTCACCTCTCGCCCCTCACTGAAATACCTGAGTCTGGCATTTTGCTTGCTGTTCTCACGCAGCATCGAGGCTCTGTTTGGCAGATGCAAAGAACAGACACACTTTCTTGCAGCGGCGCACGCAACAGCAAAACCAAGGCCTGCAGGAGGGCCTTCAGCGGCGCCCTTGTCGGATTTGTCGCCATCGGAAAGCCGAGCTTTTTTGGGAGGGCCTCCGTGCAGCGTGACTACAGCGCAGGCCAAAGGTGCAAGAGGTGCGTTACAAAGGCAGGCATCTCACAATACACCTGCAGCACCTGCAGGACAGATTCATTGGACTGTCTTGTAATGGTCCCAGCATGTCCCAGCCCATGTCCTCTGCTCTGGTGCAAGACTCGCTTAAAAAGGCCGGTAGCATGTACTCGTGCATTTTCGTGTGTCCAAGGGCTCTCAGTCTTTTCTCGGCATATCACCAACTGCCCGAATTCTAGCTCTCTTCGCCAAGACTTTTGGAAATGGTACTGTACATAATACAAGAATAATATAATAATCATAATAATAATAATAACAATAATAGCTACCAAGATCTACGCGAAGAGGCTGTTCCAACACAAATGATGTGTGTGCGTTCATAGTTCTCAGACTGTTGGTGCTTCCCGGGCCTGCTGCGGGCTTCTTGTGTCTGTTCGGCCTGCAAGAGCCGGCAGGTTCAGGTCCCAAAGCAACCCCATAGCAGCTCTTCTCACCGTGGCTCCTTGAGGCCTTTCGGATACAAAAGGCCCTTGATTTCTGACAAACCCCTGACCGCAAGGTGAGGCCTGAAGGAAGAAGAATGGCACAAAAGCACAGGCGATGGGCCTCTTGGCTGTCTTGCGAGGCGATGCTTGGGATTCCTGGTAGTCCTTCAGTGGGCAAGGTATCGTGCGCTCACATTCTACATGGATGCGAGGATATGCGAGGCATGCTTCAATTCCTGACCTCATCTACCGTCTCCCGCACGAAGAACCCGTAGCCGCCGGGGGCTGGTCTGGCAGCACGGGCAGTTGTGGCTTAAACAATTACACGAAAACTTGAATAGAATTGTTTTTGCATGGGTGGCAAAGCGTGGGCGGCAAAGCGCAAGCAACCCTGGCGCTCTGCCGAGGCAGAACCATCTTTTCCCAATCATCTGCTCTTCCATGCGCAGTTTCTTCTCGGTGCCGAGCATCCGTGATGCAAGTGGCACTGCCGGCGGACGACTCGGTTGCACCTTCGGAAAGTGCAGTTTGGAGAACTGAGACATGTGATCAGACTTCCGAGCAATACTCTCATCCCAGATGAGCTCGGTCGGCGGTGGCCTGCTTGGGCATGTTCTCAACTACCAAGAACCCGTGCCTGCATGGCCAGTTCAGGCACAAATCCGCACGGAGACATGCAACACTGACGCTGTCTCTGCTCGGGAAATAGAGAACATTTCAGGAGTCTAAGGGCACGACTTATCACCATCTTCGTCGATGAGAGCCTGGATAGGACAAAGCCGTAGCATCACGCACGGCCGAGGGCATGGAGCTCATGACGAGACACGTGCCAAATGCAACGTAACCGTGCCAGCTATCAACGCGGTAGTTATGCTGCATGCTGCATGCTTGACATCCCGAATGCCAGGTCCGGCACTGGAGTGTCGGATTGCGTCCTGCTACAGCCGCGAAGGGCAGGTTTCGAAGGCTCAGGAATGAGCTGTACCGTGGCAAATCAAGGGCCTGCCCGAGGCCTGGACAAACGTCGATGAGCCATCCTCGAGTGGTGCACTTCCACGTCAGCAACTGTGCAGCGTGCGTAGGTGCATTGCGGGGAATAGCACTTTCAGCTTCGGCACCGCCCCATGAACCTCCCACGCGAAAGCTGCGGCCATTCTCCGTGAGTCGAGGTTGAGGCCTCTTGAAACTGCCAGTAGAGAGGGTCGCAAAGGTCGTCCTCCAGTCTCATTCCGTGACGCAGGAGGACTTTCTTACAGAGCTCCAACGGACCTCGGAGGCCTGTGTCAATAGCCCCGTCCTTGCTTTGTTATGCTTCCTGCTGCTACTGCTATCTCCCGCTATGCCGCTACTAGTAGGCTGCTCGGCTCCAGACAGATCTCCATCATCGAAGTGGATCGAGATCTTAGCGTGACCGGACGCGGATTTTCGAGACGTCGCTGGTGCGCTACGGCCGCTAGGGCAGCCCGGGCCGGGGCGTATGTGCCTACCGTCAATGGTGAGAGACTCGAACTGGAAGGATCGAGCTCGCTCATTGCCTCCAGAGCACAGTTTCGGCTAGTGGCGGGCACCGAAGATAGGAGCATTTCTAGGTGCAGCTTTGGTCAAACTCTTGGCCCTTTCGGCGCACACCTGCAGTTAAAAAAGATAGCCCAAGCTCCGCTTCAGCCTGGGCTGGTGCGGCTGCCTCCTGGGCTCTGCCTGCTTCCTGCCCTGATTTCAACCATGTGCAACGTTTGAAACTCATAGTGCAGTAGATTATTCACTGCGGGTTCATAAAGCACAACGATGGCATGTTCCCGCAAGAGTTCAGCAAGACAAACAGACAAAGGTTTGCGCATCTCCACCGAGCTGTGCCCAGCCTGAGCAAGCAAAAAAACAGCACAAAGGTTTGAGCAGCTCCACCGAGCTGTGCCCATTCACGGGCCATGGAACATGCGAGCTGCGAGAAACCCAGCCTTCCGTCACGTGGCCAGAGCTACACAAGCTTCCAGGTCTGTACATTGGAGTGGCCAGATGGAGTGCATGCGGATGAACTGTAGCATCGGTAACCCGCATCCTTCCAAACGCTGATGAACTTGGTCGCCGAATTCTTCTTTCGGCACAGCGTCCAGGCTTTCTCCTTCCACGAGGCAAACATGTCGGTGTCGAAGCCTTGCTCACCGACAGTGCTTCTGGCAAGCTCCCAGGCCTTCGACTGCTACGAGTGCCCCTCAGTGCAGTGCCCTTGGCCATGGAATCCCATGGGTTTGAGCAGGCTGTACACGCTGTTGGAAGCAGCCTGCCCTGTCGTCCCTGCCTCGGGACAAAGATCAAGCGCACATTGGAAATTGCCGCCGCCCCCACTGCCGTAGTCATGAAAGTGAAAGTACTTCCTGCGGCAGTGTTGGTTCTTAGCTGCTGCAACTGCGCATGCATCAAGATTGGGGATTCCATGAGCCGGGTTGCCCAGCCACCACCGCTTTTGGCAGTATGCACCGCTAACCGCGAGTTTATAGTGCGTCCTGGTGCAGAAGACCAACTCATCCTTAAACGTGTTTGTGTCGGTTCGGCTTTATCGTAGAGCGTGCACACCTTGGCATGATCCTTCGCATTGGGCGGGGCGTAGCTGAAGCTGAGGCAGTCATTGTGGGCGTCGCAGCGATCTTTGCACTCTTTGATCGTGTTCACTTGTCTGCGCCAAGGTAGCCCTGCTGCGAGTAGCCAGCCGGGCAGGCAACCGACTCGCNGGGCGTCGCAGCGATCTTTGCACTCTTTGATCGTGTTCACTTGTCTGCGCCAAGGTAGCCCTGCTGCGAGTAGCCAGCCGGGCAGGCAACCGACTCGCCCAGTAGCACCAAGGCCTTGTCTTGTGACGGGCCGCTTGAAACTTGCCCCTCAGCGGCTGTTTGACGCTATCAATGGCGTTGTTGAAGAAGCTCCTCACCGCGTGGCTGTTGCAGCACAAATTCCTTGCGTCGCAGCCATCGTAGTTGCCATCAGTTGTGCAGACGCCCCACGAGTAGCAGCGCCACGGCCCCCACTCGTGCATGTTGTCGCGACGTTTGCCGTTGGGAGCATTGAAGCGTGTGATGACGACTTTGTCAGCTTTCGACTTGTGCTGCCCCCAGTCTTGGTAGGCACCTTCTTGCCGCGCAGTATACGCGCCGTCGACGCTTCGCCACGCCGAAGCGTCGACGGCGCGTATACTCCATGTGGCTGCCATTGGCTGCCCAAACAGACCCTGTCCTCGTCGTCGCGTTGGCTCTCGACGGAGTGGATCTGGCCCAAGCGATGCCCCAGGGCGTTGTTCACCATCCAGCGAGTCGTCTCCTTCGCGCGCGCTTAGCGGATGACTGCCGACTTGCAGTCTCTTTGGGCGTCGGATGCGCAACATACAGCAGTAGCGGTGGTAATGACACGGTCTCAAAGCTCTGGGCGGCTTTTGGCTCCGCCTTCCGCCCAAACGGGGGGGTGCATCCACGTATGAAACCCACCGGAATACCTACGGGACCTACGGACCTACGTAGCTCTCCCTCTCCGACCTTGCTGCAACCAGTTCTCGCAGTCTTTTTGGTAGTCGTCCTGCTTCGAAGTTGTGTCCCATAGCTGCCCCTGATAGCGATCGCAGTGCCCGAAGGCGTCCGAGTACTCCGACTCCAGCAGAAAATTCATCTTGCTAATGATCCAGCCAGGATCCTGAGTAAGAGTGTCTTGGGAACCCGAGCAACACAGAAGCGGATAATGAATGCTGTCCAGAGTTTGACAACTGTCTGCATGTTCTGGTTGCATCCATGCATCTTTGCTGCTGCGGAGGTGGGTGTCGTACTTGTCCATCAGCCTCTTCATCGCTTTAACTTGCGCTTTAAAGGCGTCGTTAGCAATCAGCCTGATGGTATCCTCCTGCACCGTAACCTGGAACTTCTCAAGCATCTTTTTGACTTCGTCCTCAGTCACAAAAGGAGGCGGTGGCGAGGAGCCCAATACGAGATCCTTGAAAATGGTGATGCCGATGTCGACGAACGGCTCCACAAAAGGGGCTTTGGCGCTTATCGCGGCAACCCCCAGATCCAAAACGGTGGACAAAGCCGACTTGGCAAGCTTCTCACCGGAGTCTCCTTTGATGGCACCCACAACTTGCCACAACCAGGCCCCATCCCACCTGCAGCGATGTCCATCACATCACCTGCCTTGATCTCCTCCCAAACCCTCTTGTCCCTGTTCCTGTGCTCGTCGTCCGGTGAGTCCGCTGGGCCGGATCGCTTATGGAGCCCTTGGAGCAGGTTGCTGGGCTCGCTGTCAAGGTTGCAGGTGGGGTCGGCAGTATCGTCCGCCGCAGACGCACCCGCGCATACAGCTGATGCAAGGGGCAAGATGACAAGAAGCCAACAGACAGCGAGGCGCATCGCGCAGCGGCACATGGCATGCTCCAACTGAAGCTGTGAGCGTCTGGGTCTGGCGCTTCTGCGGCTTGGGCCCGAGCTGAAGACGAGGTACGATAAAGAGATACGAGCAGCAGCTTTAAACAAAAACAGCCAAAGAAAGAGGCAGGGCTGCTGGGCGACTGGTGCGCTGCTGTTTGCTGCAGACGTGTTGCGATATGCTTGCGATAAAGTAGACAGCCCAACGGTAGCTAATCTGCTGGGAGACAGAGTGCCGCATGTCTAGCGTCTAGGGGCGCTTCTGTCGCGACTCCGCGGTCTCGGGATGGCTCAAACTTCCGAAGATGTGCGAGCCCGCTTCTGAGTCTTCCTCAGACTGCACTCTCGTCTGAGATCGCACGAGATGCTTCATGTCCCGCCTCGGGGTGACTTGGCACGGGAGCATCACGAGCCACCAGGCTCGGGAAGTGTTCAGCGCTGTTTGAATGTGCTAAGCTCCAGTGGCCATGATGAGAGCTGAAAAATCGTGCATAGTGAGATCTTGTGGGGCTTGGGCTTCTCTCGAGTCGTCCTGTCCAAGCGCTACAGCGATCAGTCTGCAGGGCCAAGCGCGCAAAACACCTCCGAGTGCTACAAGTTGATGCCTTGAAGCTTGGATCCCACTTCCCGATTGGAACCTCCCGGTTGCCGTCTGCATCCCACCCCAACAGCCGTACAGCCGTCTTCAGCGGGAAAGCGAAGTTGATGCTGCAGCACGCTGTCTGCATGAACAAGAAGTCAAGTGAGCCGGCATGCTCAGCTTGCCGTATGTACAACTACCGAGGTCACGCGAACTTCAGCTTCAGATAAGGACTGCGAGTCATGAGCTCTGCGCCTTCTGGCTTCACATGGATTTCACGCCGAAGATCTGATGCTGTGTTCTCCTCATCTGCTGGAGCTTTGGCTCCTCTGGAGCCTGCAGCCCCAGGAAGGTCGCAGGAATCCGTGATTTGACTTCGCGACGCTAGACATTAGACGTTACCAACTCCAAAGTTGCTTCATGTTGCGTCAACACTGACACTACGACACTACGATTACGAGCGGCTTGATGGCCAAGCTTGTACGTGCCACTCAGTACTCTGTGGCTGTCGACTCTTGCACATCGCAGCGAAACGTGGTGTTCTCGCCCGTCCTGAGTGTCTCTCTCGGCATCCTCTCGTCTTCCGAGCCTACTTACACCGTTCCTCCCTCCCTCCCTCCCTCCCCCTTCTCTTCCTTCAGACTCCCCGACGGGACCCGCGCAGGTGCATACCCAAACACTACCAGGCAGCAAAAGCAAAGGAGGGGGGGTGTTTCTGCTCCCCCGCCCTTCCGCCCCGCCCGTGTCAATGTCCCAAATTTTTTTTGCCAGCTGAAGTCAAGGTGCAAAGAGCTCTCCGCAGTCATCATCTTCCTGTTTTGGGTCCCGAAGCTCGAGGTCGCAGCTGTGACACTGGACCCTAACACCGTACATAGGCGAAAGCTTGCATGTGCTCGGCATCCAGTTGAGCAGTGAAGTTAAAGCTTCCACAGTTAAGCAGGCAAAAGATGTTGTTCTACACGCCTAGAAGAGTCCCAACCCAGTAACTTCAGAGCCACGCCTCCAACCCCCGCTGTCACCACATAAGCGAAGCTGAAATCAGCTCATATAGGTCGCTCAGAGCGGAAGAAACTCTGAAGATACGTCCGTGCACGCTTGCAGCAAAGACCATCCAGTGATGCTCGAAACATCTCGAAGTGCAAAGGCCCCGGCCACTGCCACTGATCGACCACTAGACGTGCCTTGGAATCTTAGACTGAGTCTGTATGTCCGGTACAAGAAAAGCCTGGAAGAAAAGCATATCTTTTCTCAGTTTCGCTGTCACAATCAGCATGTCATTCGGACTTCACGTGATAAACGACTGCAGGCGCGCGCATTATCGTCATAGCCACCAAATAGCACGAAGGAGAAGTCAGAGATCCTGGATACGGTCTTATCTGCCTTTTCAATGCTCGGTTCAAGCTGGCGTCGTGAATTCTTCGAGCTCTCAGCCGCACACGTGGGAGCAATGACGGCGGCAAACTGAGAGGACAACAAGGCATAGAACACCATCACCACGGAAGCCATGTCCTATATGTTAGTTGAAGACGGCCTGCGCTCTGGCAGAGAATGGAGCTGTGGGTGCTATCTGCGTCCACTTGCCCCAATTCGAGAGATCCTGAGGGACCGCATGGGCACATCGTGATGCTGCGGGGCTCCCACCACCAACGACTGCAGCTGTCCAAGCACATTAAAGCAATGCGCCCCACACCAGTGCAAAGCCAACCTTGTTTCCGCACCAGATGTCGTTGCGGGGGTTCGGGCGATCAGCCGGATCCTGCACTTAGGAGCCACGCAGATACACGGATATGTCTGCACCCGCTGTTGCGGAAGCTCTTTTAAGAGTGTACGACCTCCTGCACATCAAGCAACAGAAGGCGAAGCAAACTTCTAACATGGGCAAAGGCATGCAAAGGTCCGGCTCTTTGCCACGAATGACTTCGCCTCATCAACATTTACACTCTCATCGACTATAGAGTACTATAGAGATGAGATATATGCCTGACCTAGCTAGCAGAGCTCGAGTGGTCTGCACTGTATCATCTCTGTACTCACATGCTGGCTGCTAGCTGTCGCTTTGACTGCCCAACTGCAGAGAACACTGAGACAGTTGCCACTGTCTGGTTCCCCGCCAAACCCCCCAACAAGGAGGACCTGGCAGCGGACAGTTATCATGGCACAGCAGTTCGCAGCTGGATCCGGACATGTCCCGTGACCCCAAATCGTTGAGTGCATCGAAACTTCCCAAAAAAAACATCCGGTGTCAGCGAGGCTCGGCTTGCGGCCGTGTCTACGTCCGCGCTGCCTGGGGTTACGAAGCCGACCTTGAGCAGAAATGTGAAAGCTCATAATATGGGTCTCCTTGCTGTGCGTTTCTTTTCGGCTAACGCCTGGGGCTGCAACCAACCGATGACCATGCCGTGGGAACCAAGCAGCCTGTGGAGTAAGTTGCGTCCAGGTGCCCTGACAGCGTACGAGGCACTCTGACACAACTTCTTCACCCTCGAATTGATCAAAGACATATATGGTTCCGTTCACATTACCGGCCATTCAGGCTGGAGGCCCGAGACAGCAAAGTCTTTACTTCAGGATACAACAGAAAGCAGAGCACTGCCTGCCACTGCACGCTGCAGAAGTCTCCCGAGTGCTGCCACACCCTCGGAAGCGCGAGTTGCTCTAGAAAGCGAGGCTTCTACCTCGTTGCTTATGCCCTATGCAGGATCTGTTCGGAATGCCGTCAGACGAAGATGATTGAAGACCGAACATCGCAGGACCGAGCAGGGTGTCACCGTTCCTCAGTCCCTCCAACACACGGCTTGCTTATGATGCCGATTCCATGGGCAAACGTTCGGAGCAGGTGGGGGCTGCATGTGCCTGAGAAGCCTCGGCATGGAAGCCGCAAGCGTCGCAGCAATGGCGCTCATTTTGGTCTCTCCGTGGCGACATCCAGGCCATGAAGCCACGAGGCTCGCAGGCCCGTGCCGTCCCTGGACAGCAACCCATGCGGCTGACAGGACGCTGCCCGTAGCCTCGAAGTGTGAAACTAGGCTTAGGAGAGCAGAGCAGACTTCAGTGAGACCAATTTTCGAGGATCTGGCCGCGTGCTCTTCCAGCAAATTAAGGTAGACCCCTGCGTAGTAAATCCGCCTTGATGCACGTCACATCATGGCACGGATCGTACCGCTGGGGCCCTTGCGTTGCAGCATTGTAAGGGGATGTATTTCAGGGCTCTACACTACTACTTCTGGACAAAATTTGAAAACGGATGTGAGCGAGCCTCGTTAAGACTTGTCTCAACTTATGGGTTCAGAGTGCCCGTGTTGCTCAAAAGGGGGACGTGGATGTACGCCTTGCCAGATGCCTCTGGCTCGGGCATGCGCCCGGCACGAATGTTGAGCTGCACCGAGGGGATGAGGAGTTTTGGCACGGCCAGCTGGGCATCCCGGCTGTCACCTGCGACTGTTTTCAAAGAAGCCACGCCCTATGCCCTATGCACCTACAGTATGCAGCCAAATCCAGGAAGCGGCAGCATCTTCCTACGACACGAATTCTTAGAGTCGAGTTGAATCGAGGGTCGCATCGAGACAAAGTCGCCCTCAGTCTTGCCTCCCCCAATGTGCACATTCTTCCGACGCTGCTCACCGATTGTCGTCTCCCACGCGAACTCAGAGCGTCCTGCGTCCTTAGGCAAGTAGTCGTGGCCGACAAAGACTCGTGTGTCTGCTGGTAGGGCGAGGATCTTCTGGATCGACTTGTAAAAGCGCTTTTGAGCAGCCTCCCGGGAAGTCGCAGCGTGCAGTGCCGTAATCTGGCATGAAAAGAGTGTCGCCGGTAAACACGGTGCCGCCAATGTAATAGCAGACACATGCTGCCGTGTGACCAGGTGTGTGGAGGACTGTGGCCGTCATTCCTCCGATCTTGAATGTCTCCCATCCTTGAAGAGCTTGTCGAACTGCGAGCCATCAGCCTTGAAGCTTGGTCCCAGGTCGAAGACACCTGCGAACGTCTCTTGGACGAGCCGGATGTTCTCTCCGATAGCGATCGGGATCTTGCCTCCCAGCTTCCCCTGAATGTAAGGTGCTGTCGAAAGGTGGTCTGCATGTGCATGAGTCTCCAAGAGCCATTCCACCTCTAGCTCGTGCTTCTTGATGAAGTCGATGATTGCATCGGCGTGCTTGGTGCATGTGTTGCCGGAGGAGAAGTCAAAACCCATTATCGTGTCGATCACTGCAACTTTGTGGGTACTGGGGTCTCGACAACTGCAGAGACGGTATGAGTTTCCTCCTCGTAGAACACAGTCACATCAGGCCTCCCGTGCTCGATCTCTTCGAGGGCTCCCGCCCACCTTTACACAAACACAAGAAGTTCTGCAGAAATGCCATGGCGTCCTGCGGAGCACTGCAAAAACTAGTCAGTCGAACCCTCTTGCAGTGAAGGTCTTTGCAGAGCCGAGGACGCAGGGTCAGAACATCGCCTGCTTCCAAAGCCTGTCCCATCCCAACGCATGGAGCGACAAGGGAGCGGGAACTCTCGTCGGACTGCCTATCGGCAAGTCCCCGTGCCAGTGCCGCCAGTGTTCAGAGGAAAAGAATTGGCACTTCCGATAGTTCGCAACTACCCTCTTGTTTCAAGCCGGGCTCTGTAGCTACCGGAAGGCCAATGAAGAAATCCGTTACAGGTGGTGGACACCAGGTTTCAAGCATCGGATTCATTTCAATGCACATCCCTCTGTCATGTGCATTGTTGGTGGCAAAACCATTGCCGCTACTCCGCTGCTAGGGAAGGCGTACAAAAACACTACAAGCTCAGCTCCACGCCAGAAACATCTCAAACACTGGGAGCCCAACCAAACGTCATTCTCGTAGCCCAGGGAAGACCTACCTCCAAAAATCAGCATACTTGCATGAAGCGCATCCAAGCTTCTCTCGGCCCTATACATCACCCCCAGAAACAGCTCAACCAACGCTTGGAAAGAAAGCCTGCTCTGCGAAAGGCGTGCACTTGGTATCTGACAGGGTCACGGAGAAAAGCGTGGTTTAAATTAGACCCTTTAGAAGCGAGTAAGCTTGCACTGTGCTTCGCCGACTTGGCGTTATTTCAAATCCTGGAAATCAGAGGTTGCGGATCAAAATCTGCAGCCAGTCGGAGTTTACAAAAAAAGAATGTTTTTCGCTTGGCCGCACGGAGTTCCTGCGTTCGGACAACCAGCCACATCCGTGTTTGGCCCATGCCTGGCCCAGGCGATGCACTTTTAACCTGTTGGGCCGAACAGGCCCATGAAAGGAATGTTGCTGCACGCCTCCAGCAAGGATGACCTGAGCTGTGAGGAGTGATTAGCGCTGTTGGCTGCCTGCTCTATGAGACTCAGCTTGATCATCTCATTCATGCTATCAAACTGCAAGAAGCAATGCTGGGGTCTCTGCTCCACTCGCAGTCCACACTGCCCCTGGCTCCTGGAAATGATCATGACACTCACTAATGTGCACGCAGACTTCTGCATGCAACATGTGCAACTCTGAGGGTTGCTGAGGCAACCTCCACTACACTCTCCACTACACTAGACCGTGTCGCACGGCATCCAAGTTACGGAGAACTAAAGTGAGACAAATAAAGACATATATCACTATATCACTACTATATCACTCATGACGAGCGTGGGTCCGACCGCGGCGCCCAGGGAGCATCCCTTGGCAAGGGCACGGTAGTTGCTTTTTCGGAGCATCTCTTGTCCTTGCCCTCCCGGCAGGAATGCAAACTGGCGGCAGAAGTTGTGCCCACTGCCCATAGATGGGAGAGCTTGTGCACCTTTGCTGCGGGGGTTGACGCATAAAACAAGCATGACTGGACTCAGGTCGGAGCTTGTAGCTGCACTCGAGACCAAACCTGACATTTGGGACGGCGTATGCAGTACTACTGCGGTGCAGACAATGCAACTAAGTATTTAAACCATGCCAGACATTGGACATGTGCCCCATCCTGACCCACCCGGTTGGCTGTCGGTCCCGGACTCGCCTTGCAGCTTCTAGTGGTTGCATGTCTTCGAGCAGGGTGCATTTCCTGGACAGGGTTCGAGCAGTACTGTAGTGCTGTAGATGAAGGGCTTGCGGCTTGTGAGTCATGCTTTGCGAGAAGGCGACGGCTCTTCTGCACCGGAAAACTTCTAGCTTCGGGCCTCAGACATTTGGTTCCGAGATTAGAGGGAACTCTCAAGATTAACTTCGGTGCCGAGGGAATGAGGCAAACGACGATGAGAAAGGAACTCAAAAAATGAATGTCCCAATCGAATTTACGGGCATGACTGGCTCTGTCATGTGTTCACGCCGCCACGATTTTGGCAGCCACTCATAGGCGAGAGTATTTCACAAAATCCCATACTGTAATGCTGACCGTGCCAATACCGATCAAGCAGAGGCATGTAAAGGCCAACTTTTGCATCGGCGGATCCTTGGCGTCCAACGCCAGACGTCGTTTAGAAGGCCGGGTTCTCCTGACGTTCAACGGCCGGGTTACCGGAAAAGCCGTCAGCAACTGCTTTACAAAAACATGAAGAATAAGACCTCCGCTCCACCACCATAGCAGAGAATGCAAGTTGTATGGTGCACAGGCCTACGCCGCCCATGAGAAGAATGTCCTCGAATGGAAGGCGCCAGTTGACAGTTCTGCTGCTTGCAAAGAAAACAGCACTCTAGAGTCTAGAAATGAATGCCAGATGCGGTCATCAGGAGCTACACCAAGCACTAGAGACTACTATAGCGTGGATAGACGTACGATAGTACGCGAGTACTGTATGATAGTGCGTGCTGTGTCTGCCTGCCTGATTGCCTGGGCGCTTGCCTAGATAACACTGTATGTCGGCATGCAAGTATGGGTTGACATGAAGGTAGATGATGGATGGATACACCCGCAGGTACAGACAGACAACTGCTTCCTGCTTGATTGAGTACTCCAGCACATGCACTCACTCACTCACTCCCTCCTCCCTCCCTCACTGACTCACTCGCTCACACACGCATGCACAAACATACTTAGTACGATAACATACATGCTTCCACACTTGCTATACCTTATCCAGCGGGCAGCGTGTCATGCCTTTGCATGGCATGGCGCAGTCTCGAATTTGTACTCTCGCAGAATCGATGACGTGCAGTTTCTGCAGCGTGCAATAATGAATAGAAGCAGGGAGTCTGCTTGGGCGAAAATTGGGCGCCTCGGCTTTCTCGAGAACTTAGACAATCTCTGCTTCGTTTCGCAGTTGCCTGGACATCCAACTGAGCCAGGCTCGAGCTTATGCTGCTGAGTGTATGATAGTGTGGGCAAGCAGATGGCGTGAGAAAATCCAAGCGCCAGAAATGATGTCAAACAGTTCAGAAGTTGGATGCATGCCTAAATCATGCTAAGGGCTTAGGGGCAGTCTTTCCCAACTCCTGCATCCATAGCTGCAGACCTCATTCAGAGGTAGCCGCTCTGCCACAGAAAACTAACAGCCTTCGAAGATCTCATGAATAGCTCTATGACCCCGGGCTCAAGCCCAAAATGCCTCAGCGGCTTCTTGCGCTTTACTCAGAGCATCTGCGTCCGTGCCACGCGCAGCCCCTTGTGCAAAGGCCCTCAGCATGAGTGGCAAAAAGCGGCTGAAGAGGATCTCTCGCGGAAATTTCTGGCGACTTCTGGACTGAGGCTGTCTATTTATCACACCCATCATTCAACAGGTGAAGACTCGACCGCGTGCAAAGTGCCATACCTGGTTCTGCACATTCACTCATGAATGGACAGGAAGCGGTTTTCCGCCACCCTTGCCGCCAATGGCTGCAAGCGACGCCTCTCCGGATCAGAGACACGACTGCAAATATCGCTTAGAAGACAGAGATTTGGCAGCCACGGCGACACGAGGGTGTGCCTGGACCCAGGCACCAGCTGGCTTCGAAGCCTGCTGGCACGGCTCCACCGGTTCATCCACAGTTCCAGTTCAATCTGTGGCAAGCCAGAATAGGATGCATCGTCCACACACACACACACAATCTCTCTCTCTCTCTCTCTCGATCTTCCATGCCCGTGTTTGTTCAGCTCCTGGAGCGACGAGGGGACAGCTGCTAGGCAGTCGACCGCCCCATCACCTTCGAAGACTGAAGGCAAGCTTTCTGACGACTGCAGCCTTGAAGACAAGTGACACGCCACATCGAAAACTATCCCAAGGCGCCTCACCTTTTCCCCAAGACATCAATCAGCTTTCTGTGCAATCGCTGAGAACTGAACTGTCGGATATCCTCACCGAGAGCCCGGCTCGGCTGGTTCAGCACCAGGACAGCCATGGACTGCATGTCTGGCTCAGCAGCAAGGTCACGCAGCATCTTGCCGTCGACACCTCAGCGCAAGTGAAGCATTCCTCTGCCATGTTCGAGTGCTTCAAACAAACCCACACTGCAAACACACGTGCCTGAGCCGTCGAAGGTTGCAACACAGAAGTCGGCGCCCGCATCTCGTGCCGTTTCGATCACCTGTCGGCAGCCGAGGCTTTTTGTCTTCCCTCCAGTTCACTATGCTGTTCCACAGGATGGCCGGGCCTGTCGCAACTGGGCCAAGAAAGCCGCCTGCTCCTCCTTGCTGACCTTGCCCTTCTTCTTTTTCTTCTGCTGCTTCTTCAGCCTCGGCCCCCATCGGCTTTCGCGTGCAATACGCAGGACAAAGCATCGAAACGTGGAATTTTGGGAGGTGGAGAGTCCTATCTGGAATTCAAGTCAGCATCCCAGATCCGAGCCGCTCAAATCACATGAACTGACCGGAGTACCCCGATTCGCAACATCGGAAGCGGAGTATCAGAATTTAAGAAACGTTCAATAGCCACCGCGAGCCAGCTTAAATGAGCGCCACGATTGTGACAGGTCTGTTCCAATCTGCTTTGAAGTGCACGGGCCAACTGTGGTCATGATGGCTACAGTTGTCATCATCATCATCACCATCATCAGCAGCACCCTTCATCGCATGCTATAACATGCTAGAAGCCAATACCCCCAAGCCGAGCATTCAATTTCCAGGTGGCTGCTTCCGGAGCTCCCCCAAACGATCCCGCAATGCGGCCTCTGGAAATGACTCCGTGCTGACGGTAAAGCGTTAGCAACAGCAGCAGCAGCAGCACGACTACTAGGAGTAGTAGGACTAGGAGGAGTAGTAGTAGTCGTCGTAGTGCTAGTGGTAGTGCGGTAGCGGTGGCC
Organism: Symbiodinium sp. clade A Y106; assembly: GCA_003297005.1. Lineage (NCBI taxonomy): Eukaryota > Dinophyceae > Suessiales > Symbiodiniaceae > Symbiodinium > Symbiodinium sp. clade A. The sequence goes on along the minus strand of BGNK01001422.1, from coordinate 917 downwards.
GGTGGTCGTGGTAGTGGTCGTGGTGGCAGCTGCAGGAGTACGAACACCACTGGCAGTAGTAGTAGCAGTCGTCGTCGTCGTGGTAGTGGCAGTAGTAGTAGAAGTAGTAGCAGTAGTAGTAGTAGTAGTAGTAGTAGTAGTAATAGTAGTACTAGTAGTACTAGTAGTACTAGTAGTAGTAGTAGTAGTAGTAGTAGTAGTAGTTGTAGTTGTTGTTGCTGTCGTCGTCGTCGTGGTGGTGGTGGTGGGGATAGGAGTAGGAGTAGGGGTAGGAGTAGGAGTAGGAGTAGGAGCAGTAGTAGGAGCAGTAGTAGTGGTAGTCGTCGTTGTCGTCGTCGTCGTAGTAGTAGTAGTAGTTAGTAGTAGTCGTCGTCGTCCTCGTAGTCGTAGCAGCAGGAGCAGGAGCAGGAGCAGCAGGAGCAGGAGCAGCCGCATGAGCATGGGCAGTGGCAGTGGAGTGGTAGTTAGTAGTAGCAGCAGCAGGAGTAGGAGTAGGGGTAGTCGTAGCAGCAGCAGGAGTGGGAGTAGGAGTGGGAGTGGGGGTGGGAGCGGGAGGGGGAGTGGGAGTAGGAGTAGGGTAGGAGTAGGAGTACAAATAGTAGTAGTAGTAGTAGTAATAGTAGTAATAGTAGTAGTAGTAGCAGCTGTAGTTGTTGTTGTTCCCGAATGCGTAGCAGAAGGGTTCCCGTTTTAAAGGTTGGGGTCCAGGGGTCCAATGGTTGACCAGGGATCGTCGCTAAAGCGTTCGCGAAGCGTCCGCGAAGCGTCCGCAAGCGTTCGCGAAGCGTTCGCGTGTGTCGTGGGTGTGTCGCAGCCGTGTCCCAGCCCCCAGCCCCCGCCCTCCCGGCCCCCGTCCCCGACCCCAGCCCCAGTGCAGTTTCGGTCCAGGCCCCGGCCCCCGCCCCCACCCCCAGTGC